>JANSJX010000525.1:17500-23197 GCA_026168455.1 Theocolax elegans | reverse complement strand
TCTAGAATTTTGATCATTTATCCAACCACCGCGAGGGTGAACATACATTAGTATACTGTATATACGAATATGTGTTAACTATAGTGACAATGGGTGGTATAGGTGGGAACAAATATGCATATCGTATAGAACGATGAATTTTAGGGGGGGTGGGGCTCTTATCAAAATTTTGATATCTGTCGTCGTTGTCTAGTAAACTCCAATAGTAGCGTACAGTTACGTCACAGTGCTTGAATTGATATATATATGTATATATGAGAAATCATACAATAATAAAAATAATAATAATAAATATCGGTTTAGGCGGTATATTCCATGGTTGTTATCGAGAATAGAAGTGCTCGACTGGTCGATGTTTGGTGTGTGGACCCAAGTCACTCCCACTCCTACAGCATTCAAGATATGCATCTGAGACCGATTTCATATTAGTCGCTTAAGATCTACACACTGCCATCTATTCGCCTACGCAGATAAAAGTGTTTAACATTTATTGAAGTAATATTGTACTTAAAATAACAATAGTATGTGATTAACAATTAAGTCAGATCGTTTATATTTCTTAGTTATACAATAAGAACAACATAGTAAGGTCGCAAATTCTGCGAGCTGAGCCTCATATCGTAACAATAGCTAAAATAAACATGATATCCGATTTTAAAGATTTCCCGCGAGTCACCCATCTTTTTCCCAGAGTATCCACCCATCGTCGGATTGTTAATGTTTTCCCGCGAATCACCCATCCTCCCGTCCCGATCCCTAATTACCTGTCCGCTTGCGCAGAAGAACGTTTTCCGACCGGTCATCCATCCTCCGTTACGATCCCTAGTTACCTGTCTACTTGGGCAAAAGAACGTTTTCCGACCGGTCATCGATCCTCCGTACCGATCCCTAGTTACCTGTCTACTTGCGCAAAAGAACGTTTTCCGACCGGTCATCCATCCTCCGTACCGACCCCGAGTTATCTGTCTACTTGCGCAAAAGAAAGTTTTCCGGCCGGTCATCCATCCTCCGTAACGAACCCTAGTTACCTGTCTACTTGGGCAAAAGAACGTTTTCCGACCGGTCATCCATCCTCCGTACCGACCCCGAGTTATCTGTCTACTTGCGCAAAAGAAAGTTTTCCGACCGGTCATCCATCCTCCGTACCGAACCCTAGTTACCTGTCTACTTGGGCAAAAGAACGTTTTCCGTCCGGTCATCCATCCTCCGTACCGACCCCGAGTTATCTGTCTACTTGGGCAAAAGAACGTTTTCCGACCGGTCATCCATCCTCCGTCCCGAGCCCTATTCCTCCATCTACTTGCGCAAAAGTTGAAACTCCCGACCGGTCATCCATCCTCCGTACCGTCCCCCGAGTTATCTGTCTACTTGCGCAAAAGAAAGTTTTCCGACCGGTCATCCATCCTCCGTCCCGATCCCTAGTCGTCTATCTACTTGCGCAAAAGTTGAAATCCCGACCGGTTACCCATCCTCCGTCCCGATCCCTAGTCGTCTATCTACTTGCGCAAAAGTTGAAATCCCGACCGGTTACCCATCCTCCGTCCCGATCCCAGTCGTCTATCTTGCGCAAAAGTTGAAATCCCGACCGGTCATCCATCCTCCGTACCGTCCCCGAGTTATCTGTCTACTTGCGCAAAAGAAAGTTTTCCGACCGGTCATCCATCCTCCGTCCCGAGCCCTATTCCACTATCTACTTGCGCAAAAGTTGAAAATCCCGACCGGTTACCCATCCTCCGTCCCGATCCCTAGTCGTCTATCTACTTGCGCAAAAGTTGAAATCCCGACCGGTTACCCATCCTCCGTCCCGATCCCCAGTCGTCTATCTACTTGCGCAAAAGTTGAAATCCCGACCGGTCATCCATCCTCCGTACCGTCCCCGAGTTATCTGTCTACTTGCGCAAAAGAAAGTTTTCCGACCGGTCATCCATCCTCCGTCCCGAGCCCTATTCCACTATCTACTTGCGCAAAAGTTGAAATCCCGACCGGTTACCCATCCTCCGTCCCGATCCCTAGTCGTCTATCTACTTGCGCAAAAGTTGAAATCCCGACCGGTTACCCATCCTCCGTCCCGATCCCAAGTCGTCTATCTACTTGCGCAAAAGTTGAAATCCCGACCGGTCATCCATCCTCCGTACCGTCCCCGAGTTATCTGTCTACTTGCGCAAAAGAAAGTTTTCCGACCGGTCATCCATCCTCCGTCCCGAGCCCTATTCCACTATCTACTTGCGCAAAAGTTGAAATCCCGACCGGTTACCCATCCTCCGTCCCGATCCCTAGTCGTCTATCTACTTGCGCAAAAGTTGAAATCCCGACCGGTTACCCATCCTCCGTCCCGATCCCAAGTCGTCTATCTACTTGCGCAAAAGTTGAAATCCCGACCGGTCATCCATCCTCCGTACCGTCCCCGAGTTATCTGTCTACTTGCGCAAAAGAAAGTTTTCCGACCGGTCATCCATCCTCCGTCCCGAGCCCTATCCCACTATCTACTTGCGCAAAAGTTGAAATCCCGACCGGTTACCCATCCTCCGTCCCGATCCCTAGTCGTCTATCTACTTGCGCAAAAGTTGAAATCCCGACCGGTTACCCATCCTCCGTCCCGATCCCAAGTCGTCTATCTACTTGCGCAAAAGTTGAAATCCCGACCGGTCATCCATCCTCCGTACCGTCCCCGAGTTATCTGTCTACTTGCGCAAAAGAAAGTTTTCCGACCGGTCATCCATCCTCCGTCCCGAGCCCTATTCCACTATCTACTTGCGCAAAAGTTGAAATCCCGACCGGTTACCCATCCTCCGTCCCGATCCCTAGTCGTCTATCTACTTGCGCAAAAGTTGAAATCCCGACCGGTTACCCATCCTCCGTCCCGATCCCAAGTCGTCTATCTACTTGCGCAAAAGTTGAAATCCCGACCGGTCATCCATCCTCCGTACCGTCCCCGAGTTATCTGTCTACTTGCGCAAAAGAAAGTTTTCCGACCGGTCATCCATCCTCCGTCCCGAGCCCTATTCCACTATCTACTTGCGCAAAAGTTGAAATCCCGACCGGTTACCCATCCTCCGTCCCGATCCCAAGTCGTCTATCTACTTGCGCAAAAGTTGAAATCCCGACCGGTCATCCATCCTCCGTACCGTCCCCGAGTTATCTGTCTACTTGCGCAAAAGTTGAAATCCCGACCGGTTACCCATCCTCCGTCCCGATCCCAAGTCGTCTATCTACTTGCGCAAAAGTTGAAATCCCGACCGGTCATCCATCCTCCGTACCGTCCCCGAGTTATCTGTCTACTTGCGCAAAAGAAAGTTTTCCGACCGGTCATCCATCCTCCGTCCCGAGCCCTATTCCACTATCTACTTGCGCAAAAGTTGAAATCCCGACCGGTCATCCATCCTCCGTACCGTCCCCGAGTTATCTGTCTACTTGCGCAAAAGAAAGTTTTCCGACCGGTCATCCATCCTCCGTCCCGAGCCCTATTTCCACTATCTACTTGCGAAAAAGTTGAAATCCCGACCGGTTACCCATCCTCCGTCCCGATCCCTAGTCGTCTATCTACTTGCGCAAAAGTTGAAATCCCGACCGGTTACCCATCCTCCGTCCCGATCCCTAGTCGTCTATCTACTTGCGCAAAAGTTGAAATCCCGACCGGTTACCCATCCTCCGTCCCGATCCCAAGTCGTCTATCTACTTGCGCAAAAGTTGAAATCCCGACCGGTCATCCATCCTCCGTACCGTCCCCGAGTTATCTGTCTACTTGCGCAAAAGAAAGTTTTCCGACCGGTCATCCATCCTCCGTCCCGATCCCTATTCCACTATCTACTTGCGCAAAAGTTGAAATCCCGACCGGTTACCCATCCTCCGTCCCGATCCCTAGTCGTCTATCTACTTGCGCAAAAGTTGAAATCCCGACCGGTTACCCATCCTCCGTCCCGATCCCAAGTCGTCTATCTACTTGCGCAAAAGTTGAAATCCCGACCGGTCATCCATCCTCCGTACCGTCCCCGAGTTATCTGTCTACTTGCGCAAAAGTTGAAATCCCGACCGGTTACCCATCCTCCGTCCCGATCCCAAGTCGTCTATCTACTTGCGCAAAAGTTGAAATCCCGACCGGTCATCCATCCTCCGTACCGTCCCCGAGTTATCTGTCTACTTGCGCAAAAGAAAGTTTTCCGACCGGTCATCCATCCTCCGTCCCGAGCCCTATTCCACTATCTACTTGCGCAAAAGTTGAAATCCCGACCGGTTACCCATCCTCCGTCCCGATCCCAAGTCGTCTATCTACTTGCGCAAAAGTTGAAATCCCGACCGGTCATCCATCCTCCGTACCGTCCCCGAGTTATCTGTCTACTTGCGCAAAAGAAAGTTTTCCGACCGGTCATCCATCCTCCGTCCCGAGCCCTATTCCACTATCTACTTGCGCAAAAGTTGAAATCCCGACCGGTCATCCATCCTCCGTACCGTCCCCGAGTTATCTGTCTACTTGCGCAAAAGAAAGTTTTCCGACCGGTCATCCATCCTCCGTCCCGAGCCCTATTCCACTATCTACTTGCGCAAAGGTTGAAATCCCGACCGGTTACCCATCCTCCGTCCCGATCCCTAGTCGTCTATCTACTTGCGCAAAAGTTGAAATCCCGACCGGTTACCCATCCTCCGTCCCGATCCCTAGTCGTCTATCTACTTGCGCAAAAGTTGAAATCCCGACCGGTTACCCATCCTCCGTCCCGATCCCTAGTTCTCTATCTACTTGCGGATCTCACGCAAGTAGATAGTGGAAATATGTACGTATCATTTAGGGTAGGTAGATAGATACATAAGTAAGATAGATTTATACGTGGGTAGATAGAGAATTATTTAATATGTACTCTGTTCTTTTATCATATAAAAGTGTCGGGTAGATAGATAATTAATGAAAATTTAATAATTTATTTAACTCACGGATCGTTTAAGTCAAGTAGATAGTGAAAAAATAAAATTTTGTATATGATATTATAATAAAGATATACGGTCGGTCCCGGGTCCGGGGCTCTCGAGGAGGTTTTCCCCCATAAGCGCCTGTGTATAAGACCATATGTCGCCGGTGCCTCGGCGGGAGCCCAGGTATCTGTAAGAGAAGCACCGTCGTCGGAAGGCGACCGGCGCGAGAACATTTTCCACAGCATTACCGCGGGTCGGCGTCCCTGACCGAATGGCCCTTTATGCGGTACGCGCCCTGGGCGTTCATAGATCGTGCGCTTCGACTCACTGTGTGTGTCTCGAGCGCACGGTAAACACTGAGCATCGACTCACTCGATTCCGAGCGAGAATACAATTTTACAGCATCTAACACGATGAACGGCGAAATCTTTTCGTCCGACCACGACGACCGACGACACGCTAACCGTGTTTTGTCTAACGTCGGGTAACACTCGTTTCACGAGATGAGACTGTTTGAACATGTATAATAATTACCGCGATGCGCGTTACCGTGAGTCGGCTTCGCGCTACCAAGCGCGTTTGTCGACGGGCGTACGGTAACCGTCGCGATTCTCTCTTCGAAGAGAAAGAAATATATAATATATTTGTCCGAAAGCGCCCTTTAACGGCGGACGACTTTGTCGTAATACGTTTAACTAAGTGTGTCGCCGCTTCCTACACGGATGCGGCGGATGGCACTTGTACAAGCGTACGCGAGTCGCTCCCTCGAGCGAGCTCTCGTACGCGCAATTGCTT
>JANSJX010000525.1:0-10000 GCA_026168455.1 Theocolax elegans | reverse complement strand
GAGGAAAATGGATGGAGATAGAACTGGAAAGGAGAAGAGTAGTGTAGATTGTGAAGGGAATACCGCATATCAAGAGCTGGTCGAAGCAAGTTTCCACGATATTACTCGTGATCTTCGTAATTTTGTTTTGGACGATGCGAATAAAATCACAAAATTTTGTGCCAGCAGGATTCTGGAGCGGGCAGCTCAATATGAGCGTCTGCTTCAGAATGTCATGCTGGAAAATGCGAGATTGCATGGCAGATTGGAGGCGTGTCAAGCGACCGAGTCTGGTCTCAGTAACCTTCAGTCTGCCCTTACTGCGAGGATTAACGAGGTTTGTGAAAGAGTGGAAAGAAATAGAGTGGAGGGAATACAGACTGGTATGGGTATTGGGGAGGTAGAGAGAATGGCTAGTGGATCAAGGAGAAGTGAAATGCCGCAAAAGACCTATGCAATTATTGTGCGCGGTGCTAATAAGAACCTTACAAACGATGAGGTCAGGGAAAGGATTGACAGGTCTGTTAGAAAAGATGTGGATGTGAGGGTGAAGAATATAAGACAAGTTAGGGGTGGAGGAATGCTCATCGAAACGGTTTCCGAGGGAGAGAGGGCAGCGTTAGAGCAAAGTCCAAGTTTAGCCACAGTTGGACTAGTCGCTGAAAGACCTAGGAAATTGGACCCCCGAGTAGTAGTCTACGATTTACCGAACCAAGTGTCTGATGAAATTCTCCTCCAGAATATCCAGGAAAAGAGTGTGGGTTCTCTGATTAGTAGAGAAGAATTTCAAAAGAGAACTAGGATTGTAAGGCGGATGAAGAGTAGACATGATGACACTAACAACATTATCGTAGAGCTGCCTCTAATATGTCGCGACAAACTCCTAAAGGACAGCCGGGTTTATGTTGGGTGGGCGTCTTTTCGCGTAGCGGCTTGGGAAAGGGTACCACATTGTTTTGCATGTGCAGGATATGGCCATATGGCTAGTGATTGTAAACGGGGCCAACTATGCCATCGATGCGGAAAAAGCGGGCACAGGGCAGTTGATTGTAAGTCTCCGGAAGAATGCATTAATTGCCGGATGAAAGGTAAACCGTCTGGACATAGGGCACTTTCCACCAGTTGCCCGGAATACGAGTGGAGGCTTAGACTATTGAGGAGTCGCCTATATGAGGATACGTAGTCTCCGAAACAGTTCCTCTCTGTGTAGTTGAAGTTGACTAGGTAGTGAAGAGATAATGAAGGAAAAGAATAGGAAGAAGAGAAGGAAAGTGAAAGAAAGTGAAGATTGGAGGTAGAAAGGTAAGGAAAGTAGGAAGAATAGAATGGTAGGAAAGAAAGGAAGTTTGAAAAATAGGAGAAGTTAGTTTTGGACAAGGGTTTGTAAGTCGGTAGAGTATGCCGGATTTATCCGGTTTAAAGCGCACGGCGACCTCGGAAACCATCCGCCCAATCGGTATCGGTCTTGACCGACGCCTATTGGACGGATGACGAGGTCGATGGGGAGCAGCGCCCCCACGCTCCGAGCTATGGCCGGCCGGTGGCTGGAGTGGCGAGACTCCAAACCGGTACCCACACCAGGGTATAAAGGTACCACGGGAGCCCGGGAGCCCCGGGGACTGGGTGTATACTTGGTCCCCGCCCGGGCGAATGGGTTGGACTCGTGGTGGCAGTGGTTGACGTCCCGCATGCTGGGACAGTGGGTGGGAACTGCTGAAGGGGCTTTTGGGTGCCTAGCGTCATCGGGCCCCGGAAACAGTTCCGCCTGCGGCGTGTGAGTTGCGCTGAACATCCCAACTCGGGTAGCGGCCCGCTTGCCGTTAGGGGTTGGAATCGTGCCCCCCCCGGAACCGAAGGGGCCCTCAAGGACTTGCCCTCCTTGAGGGATTTCGGGAGGTGTAGCATTAGCTGCACCGACGCTGGCTGGGCGTATCCCAGCCCGGCTCCTAGGGAGTCCGTGTGGTAAAACCGTAAGGTAGGGACCACACGTAAATCCAATCAAGAGCTGTCCCTATCTACGACTTGGCGGAATCCTGTTCTCAGATTTCCTGAGTTGGGAGAGGGTGAGTAACTCGGCCCCCAGTTCCGAGAGTTCGAATTTTACCTCCTGCGATAGTGGAGGAAGAGGATTGCCACTAGTGCGCCTCGAAGTTGTGTTGTTTCGCTGAGCCTGTGTTGGCGATCAACTGTCCAACATGCAGTGTTCGATATACTATACGCTTGGTTATTGTTCATATGCCGTTGGCGACTATACTATTCATCAGAGCGACCGCGGTCATGGAAGACCTTACCCCAGACCGCAACTGCCGAGATGTCTCACAGAGGTGTGTTATCGAATGACGGGAAGCCTTCGAGGCTTTTAAATGTATTTCTCCCGACGTTTCCTTACGTAGGTTCGATGCACCATAACTCGCACGAGAAGGCATTAAGAGCGTCAAGCTCCGAGCCTGATCATGCCGACTACACTATTGTCGAAAGTGAGTGTAGTCGAAAACCCATTTGGCCGGACTCTCTTTGTATTGTTCCGGCTCGGTGTATACCGGGGTGGGAACAGCCTAAAAATGCCTTCGAAAATCATTGTGGAGTTCAACGTACCTTAAGGACTCAACTCAGTCTCTGGCAAGCCAAAGCAGGAGATCAACTGAGGGGAAATTCCTTAGGAATACGTTCCACACGCCTCGAAAGGGCGAAACCAGCATTGTGCAGAAAGTTGTTTCTTGAAAATGGTCCAGGTAACTCGGGTTTACTCGGGTAGATAATAAATTTCCGCCTATCGCCTAGCAAGCGATGGGTCCACCACTGTGGGTAAAGGGCCTCGGCCGGAGTCATAGCAGCTCCCAAAAGCAAGGAACCTCCGAAGCACAATGTAGGGTTGAACAACGTACTTCGTAAAGTATCTTTAAAGCCGAGAATTAGTAGGTTCGCCGAAGTATCTCGTCGAATTGATCCTTTCGATTTTCAGTTGTGAGTTAGTATACTCGTCGAGAGATCGTCTCGAAGCATTGTCCTCTCCGAACAGGACTTATACCTTCGGGTATACAAAGTACCTATTATACCCGGCCGGATGGCTGGGTTTTTCTATTTGTAGAAATTTATTACCCGGCCGGATGGCTGGGTTTTTCTATTTGTAGAAATTTTCGAAAGTGGCGGAGAGAATGATGTCGGGAAGACAAATCCAGAGACGAGTAGAAGTCCCGCATACTGACCCAGTTTAGCTATGTACAAGTAAAGAGTCCTAAAGACACTTGAAGCGTATTAAGGCTTTACCAGGACGGATGCTTAGTAAGTCTTTTTCGAACGGCAGACTGAAACGGACCCGGAAATTCGAATAGCATGGAAAGACTAATGAAGGGAGCTCCAATGATACGAGGAACCCAACGAAGGTCTGATGTGCGATCCAATAGCCTATGCAGTATGCCTTGGCTCCCCACAACTGACCACGTACCATTTACCGATCATGACGTTAAAGGCAGGCAACCATACCTAGCCTTAATCTTGTAAATAATAAAACTGTCCTCGGACAGATAGACCTAAGAGCACGAAATCTTGTATATACACAGAGCCGGGGCACGGCTAATCAAGCAAGTGCCCCGGGAGCGCAAACAGATCGGCCAGATGCCATGTACATATTATATCTAGAGCCGGCGTACAACTAATCAAGTTGCTACCCGGATGCGTAGAGAGATTGGCCATATGCCTTGTAAATATACAAATTATAAAAATCAAATCTAACTATTCCAACTAATCTGTATGAATTCATATGATTCGAAAGTGCACAATTTGAGGCGTGGAGCTCATATCAATCAATCAAAGGCAAAATAGCCAGAGACCACGCCAATGATATGAACAGCACATACAAGATTAAGATTACAAATTAAATTAATCATATAGATCGCATGGGCATAAGCATGCGTGTAAATATTGTAAATATTGTACATATTGTAAATAGTAGGAAACGGAAAAGTTAGATAGTAAGAAGTCTTGTCACCTTGTCGTCGTTGCGTCGTATATCTCTCTCGTAGGCTCTCTCCAAGCTCCGCATATTTTCTACTCAAAACCTCTTCGTCTGTTTTGCGATTTTGCGATTATTTTATACTTTTTATATATTACATATACACACTCGTTGCTCTAGGTTGAAACTGCCAAAAGCACTTACTGAACAAGAAAATGCCCCCTTCCACTAAGGTGAAGAAGGCGAGGGCCATGACACAAAAGAGACGAGGCATAGCCGAAGGTTCGCGTATCGAACGCACGAACGCGAAACCGGCCGGCAAGCCCTCTCACGGTACAAAAGGAGTCCAAACCGACAGAAGCGCCCAAGAGCCACCAAACTCGAAGGCGGGACTGAAGGTAGGATACTCCAACTAAACATGGGTAGGTCGAGGGCCGTCACAGACGAAACTCGATGTAGAATGGCCAAAACAGGGCTCGACCTCGCTTTAGTCCAGGAACCCTATGCGCCGAAAGGCACATTAACAGGGTTCGGACTTAGCTTTGGTACAATTACAGGCGCCAGGCCCGACCATACAACAGCGGCAGCTGTGGTTCACAGCTCTGGCGCCTTAACGTACACAAGGGTCTCCCAGTTTTGTACTACCCATTGCGTCTGCTCCATGGTGAGCGGCGCATTTGGACATTTTTACGTGGTCAGTATATACTGCCAATTCAGGGACTCGATAGAGAGATACCTAGCGCAGCTACGACACATTCTATCCTCGCTAAAAGATCAAAAGATCTTAATAGCAATGGACGCGAATGCAAAGTCGTCCTGGTGGGGCTCGCCAGTAAATGATGGCAGGGGTCGAGTTCTCGAGGACTTTGTTCTGGAGCATGACCTGACTGTAATGAATCGAGAGGGGCAACCGGCCACCTGCGTAAGCTCGAGAGGTAAAACCTTTATCGATGTAACGCTGGCGACCAAGAGCCTCAAACCTTTCGTTACGGGATGGTCAGTAGAAGATTGGTCTACGAGCGATCATAGGCCAATCCATATCGTTGTCGACTTCGGAAGGCAACCCGTGCGTCTGCAAAGGGTACTAGAACCACGGTTCAATACCCGAAAAGCAGACTGGGAAGCCTTTCAAGAAGCCCTCAAGGCCGAAAAGTCGCGCCTCTCGGACATGCCGATCAACTCGGAAGACGATGTCGACAAATACGTCGACGCGTTAGAAGAGACGATCATCAAGGCATGTAAGAAGGCGATCCCCATGAAGAGGAGATTTTCTAAATCGTCCCCATGGTGGAATCCAAGGCTGACACATCTCAGAGGTAAGGTCAAGCGTCTAGAGCGCTTATGGCTAACTCAGAGCACAGGAAGCGGGACGACTAAGGTCAGGAGGAGACAACGAAGGCTCAGGAACACACTCTCCCTCATGCGGAGAGCTAAGACCGAATACAAGTCCGAGATTACGAGGTCCAAGAAAGAGAGCTGGAAACAGTTCGTCAGCCGGGAAAGCGAGAAAGACGTATGGAGTCTTCCATACAGGCTCGCTTCAGGCAAAGTACGAACGATGAAGGCTCTCAACACTGTAACAGGAGCTAAAGGATCCACAACAACTTGGAAAGAGACCTGTGACGCTTTACTAGACACTCTAGTGCCAGACGATGACGTATCGAAGGAGACAGACTTTCACGTTGAAAAACGCAGAGCCTGTCTCGGAGGGCTAGACTCCCAGGAGACACCTCCCTTCACCCGGCTTGAAATATTTCAAGCAATCTTTGACAACAAGAACGGGAAGAGTCCAGGCACGGACAGAGTGGAAGTAGAAGTGCTCAAGAAGTCATTACCATTGCTAGACGAAATCGACAAATTGTTCAATGCCTGTTTGAGGTATGGTGTCTTCCCTAAGAGATGGAAGGAAGGAATGCTAATCACTCTTTTGAAATCGCCTGACAGAGATGAGCAGGAGATGAAGTCTTACAGACCGATTTGCCTGCTCAGCGTCATGGGTAAAACCCTTGAACGCCTCATAATAAAAAGGCTGAAAGAACAGCAACAGGACGAGCCAGGGCCTACAGGTATCCAGACATCCGGAGATCAATTCGGATTCAAATCCGGATTGTCGACGGAGGATGCCATCATGAGGCTCAGGCAATTAGTCCAAAGTAGCGATAGTTCTTATGTGATGGCGTTCCCTCTAGACATCTCAGGGGCGTTCGACAACTTGTGGTGGCCGAGTCTCCTCAGTGAGCTCAAGAGTCGAAAGTGCCCAGCAAGTCTGTTTAATTTGCTCTCGAATTACCTTCAGGACCGAGAAGTCTGCATCAGAGCGGACTTCGAAGAGGTCCGAAAGAAGGTGAGCAAAGGATGCCCGCAGGGATCGATTTTCGGCCCAATTCGGCTGGAATCTCGATTATGACACCTTACTCAGAGAGCTGCACAGGAACGGGTTTAACGCAATTGCGTACGCCGACGACATATCACCTTAGTCGAAGGCGAAACCCGTACACAGCTCCAAGAACATGGCCAGAAGATGATGGACATTGTCGAAACCTGGTGCGAACAACACAAACTGGACATATCGATCCCGAAATCGGGTATGATATTATTGAAAGGACGACTCGATGCTCGTAAACCCCCAAAGGTTCAACTGAAGGGGCAAACGATCAAAATGCTAAAAGATATGAAGTACCTTGGTGTAACCTTTCAAGAAAGGTTCGGAGTAACGAAGCACATCCAAATCATCGAATCTAAGTGGTACGACCTACTTGGTCGCTTATCACAGATCTCTGGCGCGAATTGGGGGATGAAAAATAGATCCCTCAGCCTGGTGTACAAGTGCCTATTTACCCCCATAGTTGCGTATGCAGCTGCTGGGTGGTGGAGCGATGTTGATACAGCTGGAAAGAAGAAGCTTGCATCTTTGCAAAGACGGACTCTTATCTGGCTTTCGAAAGCGTATAACACCGTCTCCCATGAGGCACTTCAGGTGATCTCTGCTGCTCTGCCCATCGACCTAGTGTTGAAGGAAAGAGCAGCTCATTACCACATCAGGCGGAGCAGATCCGTCCTCGTGAACGACGTGCGTATCGAAGTGGACCCCGACAGTAGAACATTCGAAAGTGACATCTCTGAAGCCAAAAGAAAAGTCCGTAAGGAACTTTTGAACGAGTGGCAGAGGAGATGGGACTCTACAGACAAGGGGTCTACCACGCACAAGTTCATCCGCTCTGTACATGACAGGACTAGAAAGAGTTGGTTACGGCCGAACCACTACACATCGCAGTTCCTCACGGGACACGGGTCTTTTAAGTCTTATCTGCACCGTTTCGGGAGAAGCGAAGACCCGAGATGTAACTGTGGGCTCGAGCAAACTTCTGACCATATACTCTTTGACTGTCCCCGTGTAGCCAAGAGCAGACAACCACTCATCGATGCGGTTCACAGGTATGGCCACACGTGGCCATGTGATCCTTCGGTGTTGGTTGACCGCATAGAGATCTATCGGGCGTTTACCAAATTCGCCCGAGAATTCGTTCTCCCCTCAGATCGGAACTCCGAGGACGGTGACAGCGATGATTGCGAAGTTACTCCACCAACACCAAGTTGGAATGAAAGGGAAAGGTCGAATGTTTCTAGAAAGAGGCCACTTCCCTGGCAATCCAGAGTGAAGCCGTGTACTGTGAAGCTGGTTAGACTGTCTCATCAGGATCTCCAGTCCGTACATCGAGCTTGAAAGGCATCCCCAAAGCCGGGATCGCCTGTTTGAACCCGATTAAGGGAATCGTCAGAACCCTCGACTTCGAACGGCCTCGTGTGAACGACGAGAACAGAGGGTTCAGACACATCACAGAATGCAGAGGAATTTCTCCTACAAATTGCATTCTTATCGAACGTTAGGCCACCTACCGCAAAACCTCCCCGGGGATCCGGGGAGTAATAGGGAGGCATGTTTCGGCATGTCGAAAGTTGGACCAGGATGACTTTACTCTGGTACGCGGGGACTGGGTACGAGCCCCACGTCGACGTACCTCTGTGTCGAAAGTGAAACGTTGGCGTGTCCCAGGTGGGTTGGACTCTGCGTGGTATGTGGTTGCAAGCAGGCTTGACGGGTAAAGCATGGTTGACCCGGATGCCGCTTATGTTCGAAAGCGGAAGACGGCGGGGTGCTAAACACCGCCGCATCCCTACCGAGGATTACGGCTCTAGGCTAACCGTTAGGTCGAACGGAAACGGTGGGCTGTAGTAACGAGCTTCGGTACACTAACTTGTTAGTGGCCTCTCATCGAGGTTAACCGATGCCATAGGGGCTCTCATGAGAGTTTCATTTCTGAATGATAGACCTAATTTTAGACAATAAACTTTGTTATGAAACTAACCAAGATTGAGTGTTGCTTTGCTAAAGATCTTAAAGAAGTAGAGAAATCTCTGCAAAGTTTATTGCAAAAAGTTAAATAAAAAATTCCAGCTTCAGACTGGACTCGCACATCGTTATAAGTATGAGGACTACAGCTGGATTGAGGCTCTTACCTGATAACGAAGCTCAAGATATTTTGGATGAATGTAGGAAAGTTTTTAATTTATCTGGTTTTAAAGTAACAGACGATTCTGTAACAATAATAAAAGGCTCCGATGAAGGTATTTTTTCAATGAGTAGTAATGCAGATAAAAGTTTAACCCATTTCCTCCCAAAATGTCCATTTTGGCCATCAACTTTCAACAGCTTATTGCTATTTGTTTTCACAACTCCCAAAAAATGCTAAAGCCATATTCCACTATTTTCGAGGTCGCTCTATCGATTCATCCCATTTAGAAACGGACAAAATAATTTCCAGCCCCCGAATTTCCATTTTAAAAAAAAAAGCTTGTTTTTAAGGATTTTTTTTTTCAAAAAAGTGCAATTTACAGTGCTTAATGCACTTAGAAATTTAGTAAAATGAATGAAAACAGGGAGGTCGAGGTCCAGTGTATAGAGTTATGCTATTTGGATATTTTATTTTTTTCGTCTAAGGGTTGTAAAACCACCCCTAAATAGGACAATTTGACAATAACTAAGGTTGAATATGTAAATTCACATATACACATATGCGTATGGATGTTTATGTTTTTGAGGGCGCTGATTTCGATTTTTAAGTTAAATATAGGAAATTCAAGATGGCGGACCCAATATGGCGACTGATAAATTTTGATTTCGCGTATTTTTTTCAAACTATGTTAAATCTACTGCAGGAATCTCTTTCGGATTGTTGATGATGAATACTTGGCGGAATCCTGTTCTCAGATTTCCTGAGTTGGGAGAGGGTGAGTAACTCGGCCCCCAGTTCCGAGAGTTCGAATTTTACCTCCTGCGATAGTGGAGGAAGAGGATTGCCACTAGTGCGCCTCGAAGTTGTGTTGTTTCGCTGAGCCTGTGTTGGCGATCAACTGTCCAACATGCAGTGTTCGATATACTATACGCTTGGTTATTGTTCATATGCCGTTGGCGACTATACTATTCATCAGAGCGACCGCGGTCATGGAAGACCTTACCCCAGACCGCAACTGCCGAGATGTCTCACAGAGGTGTGTTATCGAATGACGGGAAGCCTTCGAGGCTTTTAAATGTATTTCTCCCGACGTTTCCTTACGTAGGTTCGATGCACCATAACTCGCACGAGAAGGCATTAAGAGCGTCAAGCTCCGAGCCTGATCATGCCGACTACACTATTGTCGAAAGTGAGTGTAGTCGAAAACCCATTTGGCCGGACTCTTTTGTATTGTTCCGGCTCGGTGTATACCGGGGTGGGAACAGCCTAAAAATGCCTTCGAAAATCATTGTGGAGTTCAACGTACCTTAAGGACTCAACTCAGTCTCTGGCAAGCCAAAGCAGGAGATCAACTGAGGGGAAATTCCTTAGGAATACGTTCCACACGCCTCGAAAGGGCGAAACCAGCATTGTGCAGAAAGTTGTTTCTTGAAAATGGTCCAGGTAACTCGGGTTTACTCGGGTAGATAATAAATTTCCGCCTATCGCCTAGCAAGCGATGGGTCCACCACTGTGGGTAAAGGGCCTCGGCCGGAGTCATAGCAGCTCCCAAAAG
>JANSJX010000524.1:0-23218 GCA_026168455.1 Theocolax elegans | reverse complement strand
CGTATTAGTTTACTCATTGCTGATAAAACTCATAAAATTTTTAAATGAGTACTCAATAATAAAAACAGAAAAGAATTCAATGTAATGCTTTAAATGCAACATTTTTCAAAGATTAAATAAATATAATCAAGTAACATACACTTTTCCAAATATCCATATGTGATATATACAATGAGTCAAAAATTAAATACATTAATTATTGCATTTTTAAGATAATTCTATTATAAACAGTAATGGCAAAAGATAATTCAAATTTTAACAGTGGCAATATAAAATACGAATTACATTTGAAAAGTTTTTCAAAAACTATTGATTTAGGAGCATTTAATTTAAATATTTTTTAAATTAATATTTCAAAATTGTACGGATATATAAGTGAGTAGATTATGTATTTATACAAAACAATATTTTAAATAAACAAGTATGTATTTATTAAAAACAGAAGGTTTTTTAAGGAATGAATTTGATTACAATAATTAAAGTAAATATATGGGCTCTGTAACTAAAGGAAAAAATAAATTGGATATAATTATGGATAAAAACGCAAATTTTGAAAGAGGGTGCAAATTACGAATTACGGAAGAAATGGAAGAAACAGGTTTTGATTTATATGCCGCAAAAATGTTATCAATAGTTCTTTAAAATTAATACAAAAATTTATTTATTTAAGAAGCGGGTGTTATTAGTCTCTTTACGCAATATAATATATACACTTTTTTAATACAACATTTTTTCAAACTCGGGTTGCTTCAATTATTTTATAATCGTCCAACATGTCCTATACAGTTTCAAAAGCCATTTCCGCAGATATGACACTCGTCCTTGTCAGTGTAAATATAAATTCGAGATAAAAAAATAATGATAGTATCGATAATCACTTAAGGGGATGCCGTATAGTACTATACCTTATACCTATGCACCAACATTATCGAATTTTCATTTTATGCACTCAATTTTTCATTAATCCCAATTTTTACTTATTTTATATATAGGTAAATACATGAAATTGTTTGTATACGTTGGCAAAATTTACGAAATTTTACGTATCATCTAATAAAACGAAAATTCGAAAATTGTATTGTCGGTAATACGACATACTCTTAAAGAGTGCATACCCGGTAGGTTACCAACTGAGCAAATAAAAGATAATATTCTATTTTATTTAAATAATACGCACTTTTATGCAAACCCGAAAAACAGAAACACTAAATCATTGAATAATAAGTAATTCTACAAAGTTCCAGAACAATACAACAAAGACACCCTAAAAAATTTCTGCACCGAAAAATGTATGATATTCCGTGTTTCTTTGGTGCAGAAATTTTAGGGTGTCTTTTTCGTATTGACCTGGAAATTTGTAGAATGAGTTATTATTTAATTATCTAGTGCTGCTGTATTCGGGTTTGCATAAAAATGCGTATTTTTTAAATAAATGTGATAATTACCTTTATGGCTCGTCGGTAATCCACCGGGTAAGCCACCCCCTTAAGGGGATTAGTTACTCAATATTTACTGATCGAATCAATATAGAGATGAAAATTATTCCGGTTAAATAAATAAAGGAAATTGTGGAAAATAAAGACATCATTGTCCTCCCTTTTGACTATTATCTACCACTATGTGGAATTTCAAAAAAAAAAAAAGTTCTTTAGAAAATGGCATTAGAAGGAAATTTGACTCTTGGTCTGCTTCCAATGTTGCAAATTCTGGTAAATTTCCTTCCAATACCATTTTTTTAAGCAACAATATTTTTGTTTAAAATTTGACACAGTGATAGATAATAGTCAAAGGAATTGTGGACAATGATATCTTTATTTTACACAAATCGCTTATTTATTTAACCAGAATACTTTTTCATTCTATTGACTTGATCGGTAAATATTGAGTATCCCATCCTCAGAGTATATCTCAACCTCTATAAATTACCATCCAAGTGATTCATTGACTGAAATTTGGGTTATTTTATAATATATTATTTACATTAATGTTAAAGTACACTTATGACAACATTGTCCTTCATTATGAAATAAGCTACATTTGGATACAATTTCAAGATGATTGATACAATACTTTCTCAAATTTTAGTCGCTCTGTACTGATATCTAAATTTTGTGAAAATAATTAATCTTATGAACTACTCTACCAATCGAATTGCACAATCATAGATCATTTCGTTACATAAAAACTTTTGATATGTATCAATTGAAAATATAAAAAATTATCTTTTTTTTTTGCTTTTCTTTAGAATTCTAAAAACATTTTCTTCCAAAAATATGGTTAATTCCAAAATAGACTACTTTATAAGTAAACAAAATTTTAATAAAAATTACAATTTAAATTATAACTTTTTTTCTCAAAAAACCCCATGAACAAATCCATGAAAGATTTTGAAATTTTTACAGCATAATGCTATTATTATGTTCTATTTTCGAGATTTTCTTCAACATATATGATGAATTATTTTCAGAGATACGAGCAATCAAACATTTTGTACAAATTATATAATGCTTAGTAGGTAATTATAGATAGATTTTGAACTAAAAACAATGGGGATTATCCCAAAATTTCGTTCGACATAAAAAGCCCCAATTTTTCATATTTTTATTTTTTAAATGAAAACTAGTGGATATAATTACTTGTAATTTTTCTAGTATATGACCAGTAGAAGGTTCCTTCGTCATAAATTTTTTCAGTACATTTGACTGATTAATTTCCATAATATAAAATATTTAAAATATGAATTGTTTAAAATTAAACCTCTAATTATGTAAAATATTGATGAATTATTACAGTATATCACAAATTATTCGCACTTTCTTACCAATTCCTTATTAGACCCGCAGTAATTTTCACTGAGGTTCAATATACATATATATATATATAATATAAAGCTCAAACGAAACTATTAAACAATTAAGTCTCAAATTAAAACAAATAATAACAGTTTAAATCCCATTAAAAAAGATAAAAAATGAAGTATTATGACATTAACCCAGGTAAAAACTGAACAATATACGATGAAGTGTACAAATGTAATTTAAAAGCGATGACGGTAGCGAAAAAAGAAAAACGAAAATAATCTTTTAGGAATAGGACCGCGTAAAGTTATCCCGAGACTTCGTTAGCCGCAGGATTGATTTCTTCCTTCGTCACAAAAGGAGCTATGTATGTATATATATCCTCGCGAGGATCACGCGCGAGCGGCGTCCTCAGGACTACTATATGATCGTATATCATTCGGACCTGTCAGCGACTTACCTGCTCGCCTTCGCGTTATATATATATATATATATATATAGGTATAGAAGAACCCGGACGATCCTTTTCTTCCTAATTATCTGTATAGGAGTGAAACTTGTTCGCTTTTCTTTCTCGTCGTTTACGATATATTTGTTATTTCTTACAATACCTATACATCAACAGATATTATTTCCAAATTTTCTTTCGACCCGGTATTTCTAATTAATTGCTTTTTCATACGTGTTAATTATATTAAGGTACTTTGGTAGGTGTGTTATTTATAATTTACTAAACCGGAGCAATTAATTTCTCGGAATGTACGCACCGAATAAAAGCATTTTAATTAATTACACATATAAATTGGGTAACATTATGCAAAAATATTGAAAGTTCAAAAAAAAGGTACTGAAAGGAAAAGCGAATTTTAAATTTGTATCGAGCCTAGAATTATAGATTTAATAGCCAATTTTCCATCCGATGGCAGTGAGGATAAAGTTAAAATATGTTGGCATTCACCTTAACCTATACGATTTTCTCGGTCGATAACAATTGTAGCCTGTACATTGGGGACATTTTTTTTAAAAAAAATTTTCCAATGGAATTTTTTCTAAACTGGCCATATTTATTTATATACATAACAGACCACATATATTTACACCCAAATAAAACATACTAAAAGGAACGTTACGTGAGTGTACCCGTGTACCGCAACTTTAAAAGTTGATACGTTTTGTTTTCACCTAGCATCAATAAGTTTGTTTTTATTGATGGCAGACGCATTCTAAATTGGTAATTAATTGTTGATAAATTAATAGTTAATATGACTATAGTACGATCGAATGCGGCCCGATTCTTGCACGTCGACGGATACTTGTATTACGTGCATTCTGAAGATTTCCGAAGATATTGAAATTGTCGCAGAAAAGGGAAGTGTGCCGCACTAACCATTACTAAATGGGCATGACGATAATTTGGTTATTTTGTCAACGGGCCGAATGAATATAAGCTTAATCATGCTCTAACCGCGAAGAAGTTGAGGCTGAACGGATTTGGAATTGGATTTGGAGCTGAACGGACAATACAAAATTTTTTTTTCTTCCATGGATATAAGTGAAGTTTCCAAATTTTGACGACGTCTCAACAGAGTTATAGATAAGTACTATAGGTATATGGAATGTATTGGTACATTGGGTTACCGACTGAGCAAACAATAATAATTATGCAAAACCCGAATACAGAAGTGCACTAGATCATTCAATAATCCCGGTCGAAAAAAATAACTGAAAATTTAACTAAAAAATTTACTTAAAAATTTAGTTAAAAAGGTAGCTATTATCAGTTAAATTTTCAATTACAAGGATTCAAATTTTTCAGAATAATATTTAATTCGAAATTTGATTATTATTAGCTATATTTTTAATTGAATATTTAACTAACTATTTAGTTGCATTGGAAACAAAAATATAGTTAAAAATTTAATTAATACACTGTTTACGAAATTTAATTATTATCACCGGAATATTTAATTAAGTATTAAATTGAAGATGCCAACGTTGTGACAACGTTGTGGCGACGTTATTTTAACAACATTCCAACGTTATGAAAGTTGCCACGTGGAAAATGTTCGTTGCTCTTCAACGTTACTTAGACGTTGTTTCAACGTTGGTTTCCACCCATCGCGGCAATTTACAAAATATTAGCGGAAATTTCCCACGTTACAGCAACGTTTCTCCAACATTGCCGCAACTTTCATAACAACTTTGGAATGTTGCTAAATTAATGTTGGCACACATATCCACAACGTTGAATGCTGTTAGAAATAGCCGAAGGATATAACTCGAAATTAATTGGAGGTAAACAGTCAAACCGATATTTAAACTTAAACATTTCACATTGATCTACAAAAACAGATGTTCGTTTAAATATCAGTTTGACTGCTTCGAAAAGTCACGACAATCGTACATTTTATTATTTATTATATATCATTTAATTATCAAGTGTAATTCTGTATTTGGTTTTGCCAATAATTGCATATTTTTTAAAATAAATAATCATTATGTACTATAGCTATTTTTTTTTCTCGGTCGGTAATCTATTGGGCAAATGTTTAATTTAGACGTTATTTCAAGTGTCGATATTTATTCTTATTATTTAATTATTATTCTAATAAAATTATTAAAATAAAATATTGATTAAAATAAATATTGACTATAAAAACATACTAGATGTTGTATATTTACAACAAATAGATTTTTAAATATAGTTTTCTGTAGTTTTTATAAAAGCAGGCTTCAAAATAGTATATTATGACACTGTTGTGGAGATGGTTTTCTACCTTTCTCGAGGTTGTTCGCACGAGCGAAGCGAGAAATATTAGCGAGGGAACCTCAAAATCTGAATGAAAGTGGGATTTTGAGGTTAAAATGTTATAAAATAATTAAATAATTTAAATATATTACTTGACAATCGCAGTACGAATCTACAAATTAAGAAATTTTTATTGTATAACAGGTTAAATATTAATTAAGAGTAAGTCTGAAATAATATAAAGCTGTGAATCGAGCACATGGATTAGTTAATAAGCCTAGCCCCTTGGTATGTCCATTCCAGCGCGATCGCAGTGCGTAAAAATGAATTATTTCACGTATACCTTACACCGGTTTCGCTTTTTTTGTACAGCATAGGTAATAGTTTATTAAACTAACATTACAACTTTATTTCGTTGAAAAATTGAAAATAACAGTTAATTCATTCTTTATTAGCCTTATCTTTTTTAAGTGTAATATCGTGTAGTTGACTATATATATATATATATATTACCTATATATAATGTGACAATATACGTTGAACAATACACATGTATTCAATGTTAACCTTAAAGGATCTATGTATATGTATAGAAGATCAGTCTTTGTTTTTTAACATATTTATATAATATACTGTAAACCAAGTCCATTTCTGGGCAGTGATGGCTCAAATGATGAGAATACTAATAATATTTAACGGGGTGCCATAGTCAATATTTATCCTCCCTGCCTTATCGGCAACGTGATTATTAGTAATAAATTTGTAAATAAAACAGTATATGAAAAAATAGAGAAGAGGCGCCTTCGTTTTTTAATAATCTAACTGTGGCCGAATTTCAGATGAAAATTATATTGCGTATTTGAGAAAAGTCTTACCAAAAATGTGAACCTAACCTCACACAGTTAGATTATCGATAAACGAAGGCGTAGCTCTTCTCTTATTTTTTCACATACCGTTAATTAATCATCAATAATTGAGTATGGAACCCCCTTAATACCTATAATTAGTATCGACATATTGTTTTGGAAACGTAACAATACGATTTACATATATAGTACACACGGATGTGGAAAACAGCAATTAAACAGTTTTTAAGTATATTTTAT
The DNA here is from genome assembly GCA_026168455.1 of Theocolax elegans. NCBI lineage: Eukaryota > Metazoa > Arthropoda > Insecta > Hymenoptera > Cerocephalidae > Theocolax > Theocolax elegans. Next base: position 16,565 of record JANSJX010000524.1, on the reverse strand, counting down.
TATTACACCAACATATTTCGGTTTTGGTTTTTCTTCAAATCATTTTTTCTTTTAACGTCCAATTGCTTGATGAGACATTATCCGTTAACGATTGCTCCAACATCTTTTTATATATGTAGGTATATAAAGAAGTTGTTGGACCCGTCAAGTAATTGGACGTTAAAAAAGTGAATTGAAGAAAAAACAATTTTATTAGACGTTTTTACGAGTTGTCATTTATGTATATATTTATGACAACTCGTAAAAACATCTAATAAAAATTGCTAATAATTTACATACATATTTATAAATATATAACATAATTTGAGCATTCGATAGAAACATTCAAATTATATATGGTTCAAATTAAAGGGAGAGAAAGAGAGAATTTCTCATTTCGAACGAGTTTACAAAAGGTGTTACAGATACAGGTATAGAACCTATAATTTGACCCATCAAAAAACGTATATAAATAAATACGCGTTTTTTTACGAGGTTGCGAGGAGAAAAGAAAGAAGTAGAAGAAGAAGATAAAGATACACTATCTTCGAAGTGATTGGGGTAACATTGAGATGTAAAACCACTCGGACTCTTCAACGTAATTGCATCATATGATATGGAAATCTCGTCGTCGATTCGCCTTAGATTCCTTATTCTTCCATATTCCTCGAAATAAACAGATTTTTTGTCAAACATCCAATCCGATTGTCTATACCTATATACGCGATCAAAAAATTTAGCACTCCACGCATCTTTGATTAAAAATTAAAATGCACCGCGTATACAGCGGAAAAAGGACCTTTGTTTTTAGAGGGCATTGTAAGATGAAAGAAAATATATCGGTTGTTAAACGATGACATAGTTAAACGGTAACATATAGAAGAAGATATGGCATAAGAATTAACGAGTTCAAAAATAATGCTCCTTGTCGAGGTTACTAAAAAAAACTCGAACCTATAAAAATGATAAGTGTATAAAACGTGATTTGCTGCTCGATGGTTCCTTTTTCTCTCATCTCTTCTCTCTCTCTCTTATACTCGCTTTCGCCGTGAACATTTTGCGCGAACGCGAGGTATTCTTTGACGCGCGCTCCAACTTTTTCAACGCGTAAGCGAGCCTATTATTTAAGTTTTTATACGTAGTATACTTCAAGAAGTTTAATATATTTTGTTCGTTTGTTTGTGCGTATACGAATACACACACACACGCACACAGACACATATATACATATATATATACACACGTCGCGTATAACGAGCCAATAATTCATCAAGTTAAATCGGAATATATATTTATCAAATGCAGTATATTCAATGAAGTATGTGTATATGTATATCTTAAATTTCTTAAATTCGTAAAAAAAAAGTAATTGATCGTCGATATATCACTCGCGAGTCAAGGAGGTGTATGTATGTATGTACGTGAGTACATTCGATCGGAAACCGATTTATATAAGTAATTGACATTTGTGTTATAATTCTTATACTTTTATATACTGTAATATACTTTTAATTTATCGAGATTATATACGAATATTTTGTTTTCTCACGACTGAATGGATGCCTTTCTTTATTTTGTATAATATATAAGCGACGTTACATACGCTGCCGCTCATAATTTGTTGACCCCTTGTGAAAAAAATTGCATAAAGTTTCAAGTATTATAACTCCGCGAAAAATTAACGTATTAAAATTGGAACAATTTAAAGCAAAAGAATTTAAAACAATAAAAAGGTTTTAAAATATTTACTTATATTTGTTGACACGCAAGTTTTAAAGAAAAAATTTTTTTTAATCTAAACCTGTAGAAATAAAAGGTACTTTATCTCTTTTTGGAATGCCTTTGGGTTTATCTACCTACGTTTTCTTTTAATTATAAACAAATTGGTAAAAAAATTGACCATTTTTTTTCGATCAAAAATATCTTCACTATTTTTTAATTTAGAAAAAAATGCTAGAGAAAAAAAGTGAGCGTTTTTAATACAGAGTACGTTTACACAGTTTGAATCAATATATATAAAAAAATGTTTTTGATTATTATTTTATTGGAATTTTTATATTATTTATAGGAATTTTTAAAGACAAATTGTTTTCTATATCATATACCAAAGTTTGTAGACATTGTAAAGGGCTTACTAATACCTTTCCAAAACCCTGTCGGCAATTACTGTACTAATTTTTCGCGGAGATATAAAACTTTAAAGTTTATACAATTTTTTTCACAAGGAGTCAAAAATTATGAGCGGCAGTGTATATTGCAACGGGAAACCTGATTGTTTCTTTTTTCTCTCTATACGGGATGTATACTATAGAATTTTCCAAACTAGTTGTTTTTGCAATCTCATTCGTCTAAACTATTGTAATTTATTTTACGATCGACGCGCACACACACATATATACACTAGTGGTGCTTCGCCCCCCTGCTCACTCCGCTCTCCAACCCCCTGTTTAATTATAGAAAATAATTATTAATAATTATTTAATAAATCATTATTTAAAACGTTATTATTATTATTTTTTTCATTATTTTTCAAGTCACATCCCCCTTAGTTGGGTATTAGTGACTTACATATATTAATATTTATATATATATAACATATATATCGTTACATATTTTATGGCATTATTATTACTATATTTTATTTCAATGTAATTTCAAATGATTATATACAGTGTCGTAGTTTAATAAAGTCTATAAATTTAATTACATTTTTGCATTGATCACTATTGCTTAATAATAGAGGTAGATTCTTGATTAATTTGTATTTCTTTCTTTCGGTTATTATACAGTGGACATGATATCAGTAAGTGTTCTATGGTTATTTGGTTTTTGCAATTTTTCATTGCATTCGTTCTTCTTTATTTATTAGATTTGGTGAGTTATTGCAGTGTAGTCCTATTCTTAATCTTGTTAGAAGTATTTGATCTCTTCTAGAAAATTTTAATGCTGGATTAGTATCAAAAACATTTTTTTTAATTTCTTTTAATTTGTTTTTATCTGAAATTGATCGCCACATTTGCTCCATTTAATGTTGATTCTTGCTTTTATTAATGTAACTATACTTTCTTTTATTGATGGTTTGAGGTGTAGCATATTGCAGTTGGCATGCTGATTCAGCTGCTGCAGAGAGTTCAACTAGTTCACTAGTTAAAAAGTTATTGCGCTATTATCACTTTCCCATTATATTCATTTAGTGAGTTAATTATCGAGGTAATTATTGCATTTTGGTTGGTGTCACTGTTTACAGTTTTGATTAAATATGTTTCGTTTATGTAAATAATATGATTGTTATCTTGATTCTTAAGGTATTTAAGTGTATTTAATATTGTGGTTTCGACTGCAATTTTTTTGGTAGTCCACTTGGGAAATTTGTAGAGTAATAATTCTTTATTTGGTAATATGGCTGTCGAGCCAATTGTGTTGTTTTTTTCGATTGAATATATATATACATATGATTGTATCCGGGATGTGATTTATTATAATTGGATAAATTTTCACTTTTTACGTTCAAAATTAGATCTTTTAATTTATTTTTATCTGTCCAAGGAGTGATGGTTTCTGAAGGGTGTATGATGATTTGTGAGAAATCAATGTTTATTTCTTGATATTAATTTCTTGTACGGATGTACCATGGTTTTCTCTTTATATTGTAGTTTTCTGTGGTATTTATTTTATTATTAGTTCGTACGCTTGATTCTTGGGAGAACAGAGGATTTTTGTAGCATAGTTTAAGGTTATTTTTGTCTTCTATAGTTTAGTGTAATGTTCTACATTCACTAATGATACTGATTATGGGGCTTGTTCTATACGCTGCAGATGCTATTCTTAAACTGCAGTTTATAATCGGGTCTAGTTTTTTAATGTGGTTGGATGTGCAGAACTATATGCTATACATCCATAGTCGTTTTGCTAAATTAGAGATTTAAAGGGTGTTGGTTATTATTCTTGCTTAGATCCCAGTTTTTGCCGATAGAGTTTGAGTATGTTGATTCTTTATAGACAATTGTTTTTTAAAGTAATTTGTGGGCTTTCCAATTTAATTTACTGTCAAATATTAGGCCGAGAATATTTATCTCATTGCTGATTTTAATTTTTTTCATTTTCTATTGTAAGAAATAAATGTTCATCGTTTTTTATTATATTTTTTAAAGATTATAGGCTTCTGTTTTTGTTTTAGATATTTTAAACCTGCAGTGTTTGTGAACTCAACCATTTTATTTAAGTGTTGTAATAATCCTTGAGCTTTTGCTTTAATTTTTTCCTTTTATGTACATCGTTTAAGTTCATCTGCAACATTGTTTTGAACTACTGGTTAGTTCTGCAACTTGGTTGATATCATTCAATGCTATTAAGAAAATTGTTACACTAATAACAGATCCTTGTGGAACACCTTTGTGTATATACGATGTCCGAAAGAGTGCTGTCAACTCTACTCTAATACTTCTGTCGCTGAGAAAGTTTTTAATAAATTTAAACATATTCCTGAGATATTATGTTTTATTAATAATTCCAAAATCTTTCTTTCCAAATGAGGTCATACGCTTTTCCATGTCTAGGCATACAGCTATTAGGTGATGATTGTCATTAAAAGCATCGCATATGTTGGATTCAAGAGATACCAAACAGTCATTAGTCGAAAAATTTTGGCAGGAAACCACTCGGTATTTGGATATAATATTATTTTCTTCTAGGTACCATCGAAACTTCTATTTATTATTTTTTCTAAAGTTGCATAAACAGCCGTCAAGGCTATAACTTTCTTTATATAATTTATTTTTTCCAGGTTTTAAGATGGGCACTACTATAGCTTGTTTCCATAGTTTGGAAACAAATCTTTCATCCTATAATTATATGTTCAATAGTTGTTTTTAAAGCCGTTCTGGTAGTTTTTAAGAAGTGCGTTTGCGATGTCATCAGACCAGCACTAGAATTTTTCGTTACAAGAAGTGCTTTTTTCAATTCATATATGATATTCTTGATTGGTAGAATTTATTGATTTTCCTCATTTACTGAATTAATAATTCTTTATCGTTTTAGATTTAGAGTTTCCTTAAAATATTTGCTAAAATGTTTGCTATGGTCTCTGTGTCGTCAATAATTTGATATTTTCTTGGAGTGCAGAGATGTAAGAAATTTTGTTGCCATCTATTGATTTAATTTTTCTCCATACTTCTTTTATGGGTATTGTATGATTTATTGAGTTTAGAAACTTAATCCATGAATTCATTTTGCTGTCTTTAATGATTCGTTTTGCTGTTGCCTTAAGTTTTTTAAATTCTATTTGGTGTCTAGGGTTTTATGTTTTTATTTATTTTATTTATTCGCATTCTAGATTCCACCAAGTTTTACTAGCTTTTTATAATCGGTGAGATTTTGGTTAACTGTTGTCTGCTGTCTAAATTATAATGTTGTTTAAATTGTGTATAATGTCGTTGATATTGATTATATTTGATGTTGGTTTGTTCGTCGATTAATTATTTAGGTTTTTAAATTCTTTTGTTATGATTTCTGTGTGTTGTCCCATCAGTTTATAAAATAAGAATTTGTTAGGTTGTTTTTTCTTATGGTATGTGGTTGTTTAATGGTGATTTTTAGTGGGTAGTGGTCACTGCCATAAAGAATCTATAACTTTGCCATTCTATTGAAGTTGCTATTTTACTATGCATAGTGTAAGATCGATTGAACTGGGCTTTCCAATTTAATTTACTGTCAATATTAGGCCGAGAATTTTTATCTCATTGCTGATTTTAATTTTTCATTTTCTATTGTAAGAAATAAATTGTTCATCGTTTTATTATATTTTTAAAGATTATAGCTTCTGTTGTTTAGATTTTAAAACCGCAGTGTTTGTGAACTCAACAATTTTATTAAGGTGTTGTAATATACTTGGCTTGATTTTAAATTTTTTCCTTTTATGTAAATCGTTAAGTCATCTGCAAACGTTGTTTTAATACTGGTTTAGTTATGCACTTGGTGATATTTCAATGCTATTAAGAAAATTGTTACATAATAAACAGATCCTTGTGGAACACCTTTGTGTATATACGATGTCCGAAAGAGTGCTGTCAACTCTACTCTAATACTTCTGTCGCTGAGAAAGTTTTTAATAAATTTAAACATATTCCTGAGATATTATGTTTTATTAATAATTCCAAAATCTTTCTTTCCAAATGAGGTCATACGCTTTTCCATGTCTAGGCATACAGCTATTAGGTGATGATTGTCATTAAAAGCATCGCATATGTTGGATTCAAGAGATACCAAACAGTCATTAGTCGAAAAATTTTGGCAGGAAACCACTCGGTATTTGGATATAATATTATTTTCTTCTAGGTACCATTATTTCAGTAGCTACTGCTTCAATGTTAGTGTTCAAGATAATTTCTTGATTATAAATTTTGTTTGTTAAAAAGGATGGCTACTCCACCACTAGCTGATTTACATTTAAATCTACTTTTAAATAAGATTAAAGTTTTTTAACTTTAAATCGTCTAGTTTTGCTTTCAAATTTATTTCTGGACACCATATTACATCTATATTTCCTAGCAGTTAATTTTCTAAAGAATTATAGTTATTGAAGAGCACCCATTCTATATTCCATTGGATAATATTTGTCATTTTGTATTTACTATGTGTGTGTATTAAGATATATGAATTTGTTTTTCTCTTATTCGATGTCTGAATTGACTGATGTCGATTGAGTGGAAATATTACTATTAATGACTTAATAGTTTTTAATATTTCTGATAATCTATTTTTTACACTGGAGTACGAACATTAGGATATATATCATCGATTATAAATTTTTTGAAAGACTTCTAGATCCATCCTGTCGATTGTTGTATTATAGTAACAGGTTTCTTAACGTTTTCGTATTTTTCTAAAGGCTTTTAAATTATTGAGTAGTATAATAGTGTGTCTGCGTTGTTTTTTTTTTTAAATAATTTTTTATGGGGTTTAGTTTTAACGTCTAGTTCATCTTGAAATTCCAAATAATATCTGCATTATTATCGTTATAATTTGTAATATCAACATTTTGTTTAACATTGATTGTTGAGTTGTTTTGATTGAAGTAGGCTCTATTTTTCCCTTTTTTTTGTTTGTAATTATGGTAGGTTCAGTATTGTCTTGGTTAACCTGTGATATATTTACATTTCATATTGTCTCCGTTTGAACTACTCTGAGAGTGTGTTCTTTTTGTTGTCATGTATGCTTCTTGTGTATATGTTTCGTTTGTGTTCAAGTTTATTAATTAGTACGGTAATTTATTTTGTTTGTTTATTTTGATTTGACTGTCAGTTGCGTATACATTACTTAATGGTGGGTGCTGCTTATAGATTGTGTCATTAGTTTTCTCTGTGTCTAGCCCATTAACGCCCAAGATGACCACTCTCGGAAACACCATTTGAGGCTCTGTAGGTAATGCTATTCGCTATGGAAACAAATTTGACCGAGTTCGACAATTTTTGCGAAATGTTCATGATTTTTTTTTTCGGAAAATCTATGTACTTTTCGCATATAGTGCCAAGAATAAAAAGTTTCTTAGAATAATTCAAAAAATTCGTACAAATTTTTCTAAATAGTTTTTTAATCAACTTTTTTTGCAATTTTTTGAAAATCGAAAAATTGGTTTAAAAATTAAAAAAAATTTTTATATGTATTCTTCGGTTGATTCTAAGCACTTTTTTAATCTTGAATTTTCTCAACAAGTAGCTTTCTACTAAGTAAAGTGCACAGAATGACACTTTACATGGTAATTTTAGATCTATAAACTTCGATTCTTACCGAATCATCGGAAAATATATTCCTAAGTTTTTTATAGGTTGCTCTTTTCAATCTTGTCGTATGCAAGAATTGTAAATATCCTTGTCCTCAATTTTACTATAATTTCAAATAATTAGGACATTTTTATTCCGCAAATTTTATAGAAAATCTGCAAATATTGCAATATTTCGGGAGCAGAGATTATACTTTCATTGACCGCTTGATTATTGCAATAGAATTTGTCATGATGCGAAATAAAGCTGCCACAATAACTACTCGTCCTAACTTTGAAATAGGCAAAAAATATAGTGCAGTTTTCATCCCGGATCCTGATCACTCAGGAGACTCCAATTCGGATGATTCAATTGATTCGGAAGAGGATCCACAAGATTCAAACGTTTTTGAATCAAGCGATGATGAAGATGACATTTTTTCTTCAAAAGTATCTTACGCTCGTTTGTCTTTAGAGTACAGTTGCACTCAAACAAAGTTAGAAGAAGACTACGAGTAAAATTGGATACCGGGTGAACAAAATATAACGTTCTGTCTGATGAAACTATTTCTATCCGAAAAGGATAAAAAATGTATCCAATCTAAATCTCATACAGATTTATTTGAAATGTTTATCTCTTCTGAAATTAAAAATTATATCATGGAAAGTACAAATCTCAATAGGTATCCACTCACTTTAGCAGACTTACTGATACATTTAAAAAAATAGGATTGAAAGCCACTGGAACAGTGAGAAAAGACCGTGCACCCGAAGTAATTTCGACAAAAACGCTGCGAGAGGCACATATCAATCGAAATTCGACAGAAAAAGCGGCATGAATTTTATAACTGTAAAGGACTCTAAGGAAGTTTCAATTCTTTCCACAGCAGCGGTGTGTAACACCTTTGACTCCAATAACACGTTACAACAGAACAGAAAAAGAAGAGTCGATTTATCATTTCCTAGTGCTTTTCATTTTATAATAAGTTCATGGGTGGGGTGGACCAGCACGATCAACATTGTAGCAACGTTTTGCCTTCTCTGAGATCCAAAAATGGACTTGGGTTATCTTTATGCACTTGATGTTAACTAGAGAAATAGAAAACAAAATTGGAACTAAGGATGTAGCTATATCTATAGCTAGGAAGTACCTATTTGAAACAAAAATTACTCCATCCAGTAATGACAATTACAAGTCAATAAAACATGAAAAAGTCACACAGTCGACTAAAAAATACTGTACTAAGGGATGTGGCATTCGAACCTACGTTTCATGTACTGGATGTGAGCTATATTATTGTAAGATCTGTTTCAACAAGAAACACATGGGAATAAAATGAAAGAAAACTACAAATCTAGTTGAAAATATGACTGAAAGAAATATACATGAATATATCATATAATAATATAATAATATGCATATATTCATGTAAATAAAAAGGATTTAAAAATTAAAAATTAATAAAAAATAATTAAAAAAATTAAAAAAAATAAAAAAAAAACAAAAAAAAAAAGATTTTTCAAGAACACAACCTCCCCGTGGTGAAAATCGGGCAACGGTTGTAGTTTAACAATATATATTCCATCGGCAAATAGTGTTCAATCGTTCTCAAATTGAATAAACATTTTTTTCGAATTTCTTGAGAAATCAAGTAATTTTGTATATTCAATCATTTTTTTTTCTTCAAAATAATGAGCCTACAAAACATTTTTATAATTAAAAAGTGCTTTAAATCTACCGAAGAAGAATACGTATGAATTTTTCAAAATTTTTAGACCAATTTTTCAAATTTTCAAAAAATTGCAAAAAAAATTGATCAAAACTATTTAGAAAAATTTGTACGAATTTTTTGAATTATTCTAAGAACTTTTTATTGTTGGCACTATATGCGAAAAGTGCATAGATTTTCCGAAAAAAAATCATGAACATTTCGCAAAAATTGTCGCACTCGGTCGCCATTTTGAACACAAAAACGTGAAAAAATCACTTTCGGAACCGACGTCACTTCCAAGTTTAGATAAAAACTCCACGATATATGTCGGTTCAAAGATCATTTCAAACCAGTAACCGTGTGATAACTTGATTCCAAAAAAAAAATCGTATGTAAAAAATCGTCAATTTTTTTTCGAACTCAATTTATTCATTGTTAAACAATTTTTTTCGATTTTAAATTATACCATTAAAAAGAGCAGATTTTTAACTTTAATTTCGGGGGATTTTTATGACGTCCTTCTGGTTTAATGAAAACTTGTCGTCTAAAACTACAAAACATGTTTATATTCATCTTTGAATATAGTGGCTTTCAAAAACTGTTACAGATGAACCTTTTTTAACATTTAATTCATTTAGTAGGTCTAGTACGTAATTGGGAATATTTGGTGGTACGTTTGAAAAAATCACTCTTTTTAGTTTGGAAATTAGTGTGTCGTAGATTAACTCTTTTGTGATCGATTGTTATAAATTCGTACTTATCTGTTAATTTTGTACCATTTCCTTGCTTGACAGGTACACGGAGAGAGAAAAATCTTGCGTTTTTTTCTATGACCAACTATTCATGCATTTATTCCATGTTAATTCATGTGATTATCCTGTTACTTCATATATTAAAAGCATGACAATGCTGCATAGGAATATCGCATCACAATACAGACTTTAGTTCTATTGCCTTCATGCCTTAAAAGCAACGGGCCACGCTTTAATCGCATGAAGGTAAGTCATGGTAAAATTACAAGCTGCCCATCGGAAAATCCTATGTGCCTCATACGGCCAATCCAAAGAGTGCCAAGCGGGCTCATAGAAAGATCCCGTGAGCTTAATAATAAACTGGAAAAAGTAAAATATGTTTATTGCGGATGCCCACAGTAATTTTTCAACTATAATTAATTAACTAATTAAGTGTTATATATATGGGGTATTCCACGTGAAGTGGTCCGATCGAATTTTAAAATGCACCAAATTTTGGGTACACATTGCAAACGTTTTTCAGATACAGAAAAAAAATTTTAGGTACTGGAATCTATTTGCTCAAAACTTATTCTAACCTCAAAAAGTGAATTTTTTCTAGTTTTTTTCAACACCAGCTGGGTTTACCGCTATTTAACTCAAAATCTATCAACTTTTACTATAAAACATTATATATAACATTTGTTGCTACTATGTCTAGAATTTATCCTTCTGGGTTAGAATTTCTAATCTCAAGGTTAATGTTACATAAACTACATGTCAATATTCAACTTAAAAATAGTGTAAGTGCGCCACAATGATTTTTTTATCCAAAAGTCTGAAAAAAAGCTTGAAGCAATACCTTTCAAATGGTCTGTAGCATTTTTGGGGCCTTCAATTCTGTAAAAAATTATGATAATTTAAAGAAAGACATAAAATTCACAAAAATTAACACGATAATTCCCATATAAATTTTTAAAAAATTCTGAGTTTCTTTAAATTATCATAACTTTTTACAGAATTGAAGGCCCCAAAAATGCTACAGACCATTTGAAAGGTATTGCTTAAGCTTTTTTTTAGACTTTTGGTTAAAAAAATCAATTGTGGCGCACTTACACTATTTTTAAGTTGAATATTGACATGTAGTTTATGTAACATTAACCTTGAGATTAGAAATTCTAACCCAGAAGGATAAATTCTAGACATAGTTAGCAACGAATGTTATATATAATGTTTTATAGTAAAAGTTGATAGATTTTGAGTTAAATAGCGGTAAACCCAGCTGGTGTTGAAAAAAACTAGAAAAAATTCACTTTTTGAGGTTAGAATAACTTTTGAGCAAATAGATTCCAGTACCTAAAAATTTTTTTCTGTATTCTGAAAAACATTTGCAATGTGTACCCAAAATTTGGTGCATTTTAAAATTTTGATCGACCCCTTCACGTGGAATACCCCATATTATATACATGTATAATACTTAATTAATTAATTAATTAAATGATGAAAAAAAAATTTACAACATATATAAAATACGTGCATAAATATAATATTTATGTATTATATTATAATGTCGCTTTGAGGACTTGAGGAGTAAGACGTCACGTGACTTTTTCGCAGGAACCAGGGAAATTGGACATATAATAAGATTTATTTCAGGCAAGTTTATACATTACTGATATGTGATAAATATCGTCTTGGTGTAATTTAATTACGATTACCAAGGTTGGCAAGTACAAAATTTTATTATCATAACCTAAAAATAAAATTCCAATTTGTAAATAGTATAGAATCAGGATAAAAAAGTGAAGTACTTATTAATGTTAATGTTTTTCCATTATCTCATAAGCTGTAAACATTTCATATAATTTATAGTAAACACGCAACATTGTTTGCTATTCTTATATCTGAAAATTTTGTTGAATCCATAGTTAACTGATTTTCTTTATTTGCTACCAAATTAGCTGTTAATATTCTCTGTAGAAATTTAAACTCCGTATAAGACGTATTATAAACAATTAATAGATTATTATGTAAGATTGGATTAGTTCGCTCTCCAGAATACTGTATTTAAATTAATTTTTCTTATTCGAATAAAAGAACTATAGGTGTAGGATAGTAAAACACCAATTTGTTTTTAAAAAAACAACGTTTCGTTGGCTAGGTTTGCCAACCTCTGCAGGTTCTAATTTATTGGACACAAAAATAGATACATAAATAAATTGAAAAAATTACAATTAAGCTAAATAATGTTTTTTGAGAAGCTAACAAAAAAAAAGAAAAAAATTCTTTTTTACCTGAGTTGTATATAAAGCTACACTTAAGAGCTACATTTCTGACTTTTAAAAACACGTTTAACGTGTAGTTTTTGTTAGCTTCTCAAAAAACATTATTTAGGTTAATTGTAATTTTTCAATTTTATTTATGTATCTATTTTGTGTCCAATAAAATTAGAACCTGAAGAGGTTGGCAAACCTAGCCAACGAAGAAACGTTGCTTTTAAAAACAAATTGGTGTTTACTATCCTACACCTATAGTTCTTTTATTCGAATAAGAAAAATTAATTTAAATACAATTAATAGATTAATTTTTCTCTTTTACCCGAGTAGCAATCTATACACCTTTCAACATAAATATTATAATTAATATATTAAATTAAAAATCTAAAAAAATTCGCAGGTAGCTTAAAACAAAAGCAAGGGCATAGCGTTTTGATTTTTTAAGAAATAATAATTTTTAATAATAATTGAGTAACAATTTCTAGACGCTAATTATTAGTAAATGGAAGAGCACAAAATTCTACATTGGAGTATGTGGAAGCAAAGTTTTTTCAATGCCAATAACAAAAACCATTGCATTGTAAAATCGCTAAAAAATTCTTATAAAACTATAAAAAAATTTTTTTACTTTATATCTATTATTTAATGAAATCCATCTATTTTTAATTTATATTTAGTGAGTATTAAAACTTAAAAATGTCTTAGCAATGAATGTATTAGTCTGAATGTTTTAGCAATATATACCCAAAATTTTCCAGATTTTTTAAATTCATTATTTAAAATTACAATGTTTGCGTTGAAAGTATATGACTCATTTACTAATAATTAGCGTCTAAAAATTGTTTACTCAATTATTATTAAAAAAAATTATTATTTCTACAAAATCAAAACGCTATGCCCATGCTTTTATTATAAAGAAACTCAGAATTTTTTAAAAATTTATATGGGAATTATCGTGTTATTTTTGTGAATTTTATGTCTTTCTTTTAAATTATCATAATTTTTTACAGAATTGAAGGCCCCAAAAATGCTACAGACCATTTGAAAGGTATTGCTTCAAGCTTTTTTTCAGACTTTTGGATACAAAAAATCACTTGTGGCGCACTTACACTATTTTAAGTGAAATATTGACATGTAGTTTATGTAACATTAACCTTGAGATTAGAAATTCTAACCCAGAAGAATAAATTCTAGATATAATTAGCAACGAATGTTACATATAATGTTCTATAGTAAAAGTTGATAGATTTTTGAGTTATATAGCGGTAAACCCAGCTGGTGTTGAAAAAAATATGGGAAAAATTCACTTTTTGAGGTTAGAATAACTTTTGAGCAAATAGATTCCAGTACCTAAAAATTTTTTTTCTGTATTCTGAAAAACATTTGCAAAGTGTACCCCAAAATTTGGTGCATTTTAAAATTTTGATCGGACCACTTCACGTGGAATACCCATATATATATATGGCAAAATTTAAGATAAAAAATCGTCACCAATATTTTATGAGGTTTTATGATGATGTGATGTTAAATTTGTTCAATATTCTAAGTTTTTTGAGACGTATTTAATTTAATAAATGAAATGCTTTTTTTTCTATGTCAGTTTCATGGAAAAAACGCAAGATTTTTCTCTCCGTGTATAAACAAATCCGATTGTTGGATATCCTCAATGAAAATAGGACATTTTTCGGTTGGACTAGGTCACCTATAGCCTATAGCGCACGTATAATCTATTAGGCTCAGTCCTTCAATACTGTCTAGGATTATTCCCTGATCTCTTTTCGGGAAGACACCTTTTTGAGTGATTGTGAATAACTCGAGTCGGTTGGAGTTTGATGGTAAGCTTCGAATTTCTTTAGAAGTGTGGTGTCCATCTGATGTTTCATCCATGGCTAGGACACTCACAGTCACTCGCGAAAAATAAGGTGTTAGTTATGAATTTTGAGTCGTTTGAACGATAACAATGTGCTTGCTACTCGTGACAGCGAAATGTAAACACGTCTATACACAAGCGTAGCTAGCTGAAGACTGATTTATTATTATTATTCAGCAATACATTATTAGAATTTCACAAACTTATCACTGTCAATTAATTATATTATTATAATATTACAGATTATAATCTCAGAACTCATTTACTAAAATATTTTTTGTAAAAAATACGCATCTTCTGTTATTATCATAATAATAATTTTAATTTGCGCCTTTTCCCAGATATTTTGATCAAAATGGGCTCAATTGAAACCTCACTATAAGATATAGTGAAGAATACTGCATTTCTCATTCTAAGTAGCGGAACGATTTCCTGCACTATTTTTATAGTTTTCTATTATTTCATAATTAGATTTACACTTTTTCAACGTAATAAAAAAATTGTAAGATTAAGCAAATTACTCTTCATTTAAAGAATCAAGATAAAAGCAACTAGATTTTTTTGGATGGGTATAGTTAATTGTAAGAAGTATCTGCTTAAACGGAAGATATTGTTTCAATGTACAAAAACAGTTGAATGCGTGTCCTCTCCAAATAGTCTATTTCCAATCTAATTTTTTACGATTTATCCCTTTCGTTTTTACGATAAATATCGTTTCGTTGTAATTTTTCAAACATATGTATTATTAGAAAGTCTTTGTTCAAAACTTCGTTTTATGTGGAGAAATTGGAAAATTTATTTGGTGGCCTGGAATAGATGCTGAAATTTAAAAAACATTGAATTTGTCCTTTTTCAAATTATATTTGATGCAGATGATTTCGAGTAAAAATGCAACGTCGTCTCCGTAACCTTGTCACAATATTTAAAACCGATCGATATTTCTTAATCCTGCTCCTGTGCATAAGGAAACCTTTTTGTGGTACAAAGATGTAGGTATTTTTAACGCAGATATCATTACATTGCACACTGATTGTTTTAAAATAACGAAATGATTGATTTTATCACCTTCGTGCCTATTTCATTTCTCCTCGAAAGTTCGTTAGTTTGTCCTCGAACATACGATACGATGCGTTAGAAATTAAATATATAATTTTGTCACAAATTTAGCTTTTTCATTTTTTTTACGAATATATTTACATTTCGGCAAAGGACTAACAATTTACATTTTTATAATCGTATCAAATCTTTACGTTACAATACAAATTACTTTGCGTAAATACTATACTTACATGTCAAGTTAACAATTTTATCGCACAATTATTTTGATGAAAGAACTTTCAAAGAAAGTGTCAGAGGCCAAATTTTCAGACACCTGTAGGCTTATAGCTTCGAGTTAAATTTTTTCAAAGTTTCAAAAATCGCTAGAATTAGGTTATTTTTAGAATAAGCTCCCCTGAGCTCGCTTCTTAACATTTTTTAACAAACCCAACTTTGATCGTTTCGATTTTTGGCCTCTAGCCATTGCTAAAATATAATTCAAAATTTTGCATTTTTACAGTTATTTTTGGACACTTACCATGGCTCTTGGTGTAGAGATTTAGACTTTTAAACGCGAAAAGATTCCTCTTTTCACGAGGTTTTAATTTTCGAGGAGTTTTCAAATCGATGAGCTGTCCAAAATATCAGTATAAATGTCAAATTGAATTTACATTTATTTTTCAGACGGCTTATATGATTTTAATATAGTATTTAACTTGCTTCAATGATAGATTGCAAAAAACAGTCAGGTTAAAGTCAAGTTTCTTAAAAATGTTAAAAAGGAGCTGAAGAGAGTATTGTAATTTTAGCGATTTTTAAAACTTGAATAATTTCAACTCGAAGCTAGAGGCCTTCACGTGGCTAAAAATTTGGTTCAGGCAGTTTTTTTTTAAATATATTTTAATTATTTTATTATTTAATAATCAAGCGGACAAATTTATCCTATTACAATAAAAGAAAAGAACGATATGGTGGCAATATATATATGAACAAATAATCTAAGCAATTGGAATAATTCTACAAATATTTTTGAATACCCAATAGAAATACGTTTATACGTATATAAGGAGTGTATTTCAATAAACGACGGAAACTTGGTACGATGGAAAGTTACGTACGATATGATAATGATTGTTCCACTAGGATTCTTGGATTGCATAATTGTGTTCGATAGATCTTTTAAAAGAAGAGCAATAATAACCC
>JANSJX010000523.1:0-23243 GCA_026168455.1 Theocolax elegans | reverse complement strand
TAGAATTCGGCATTAATTCTGTCTATATTAAAAAGATACAATGAATAATAATATATACAATTAAATTTAACTGAAAAACTGTTTAAAAAACCTTTACATTTGATTGTGTATCTTATAATTAAGTATATTTAACTTAATACATTCATATATGAAGATGATGCAAATTATTACTGCCATTTACGTACCAAATCATCTGCTTCAGTAGTATGCTGGATAATACTTCTGGAGCGTTGGAGATATTATTTGGTAATTTTAAACTTTTCACCAATTCAATAATATTCTTGAGTTTTTCAATATCTTCAGATGTTACTTTAACAAATTGTTTAGATTACAATAAAGTTGAACCATAGAATTAAATTAATATTAGATTAATTACTTGATTTTAGTAAATGGCATATACATAGTTCACGTTACTATTAGCATCATCGTTCTGCGCATTTTCAATACTTTTTGAGTTGCTTTCATCGTTGGTTAAATGTCCCTCGTCAATTTCACTGCAATTGCACATTAAAATTAAATATTTAGGTTTTAAAACTTCATTTCAATAAACAAAAATATTTAAGGTTATAGTCAATCATATTTTACTAACGTTGTAATAAATTGTTTAATAAAATAAACGTATTAGACAAAAACTCACGTATTGAAGGAGTTATCTTCCTCAATTGAATTTACATTGAAAATAGATGCCTTTTTCAATCGAGCGGTAAAAATGACTTCGCGGTGCGTGTACGCAGGCGATCGACGGAGCGCACGCACCACGAAGTCCCCACTCTCCAACTAATAATAGACATTCATTATTTTGGTTATTCCTGCGTACTAAAATTCGCCTCTTAATTAATTTACTTTAATATTTAACGTAATCAGAAAATAAGACGACATTGAATACCGAAAGATATTTTTTATAATAATCAAACGGGTTGAATCGAGCGGTAAAAATGACTTCGCGGTGCGTGTACGCAGGCGATCGACGGAGCGCACGCACCACGAAGTCCCCACTCTCCAACTAATAATAGACATTTAGTATTCTGGTTATTCTCTTCGTACTAAAGTGCGCCTGTTATTTAATTTGCTTAAATGTTTAACCTATAAACATAAAAGTTTTGTTTCATGATCCCTGTGTGTGCATATCAATATGTTTGCACGTCCAATCGACAACTTGAAAAAAGTTGACTGTTTGCCATGCAGCTGACAGTCTAAGATGGCGGCTGCTGCGCTCGCGTAACCTTCGTATCTTTCTACCGCTAGCGCCACCGAACGGTAACTTATGGCGTAAGATTTTATTTTGTTACTGTTGCGGTATCAAAGTCTACTATTTTTTTTAATGTTCTGAATATATTTATGAGTACACTTCCCTTCGTATATGAATAAGTTAACTATGTACAAAGTTTGAGACAAAAATATTATTTCGTTTGTATTTAATCCCTTACCAAAAATGTGAGACGGGCGCAGCATACTCAAAATTTTTGGTAAGGGTTTAAAACAAAAACGTGATAATTTTGCTGTCCCAAATTTTGCACACACTTAAATAATCCATATACGAAGGGCAATGAACTCTTATTTCTCGGTATAATAATATAATTATCTAATTATAATCGATTATTGATTTACTCAGTCGATAAGGTAGGGAGGATAAAAATTGACTTTGGAACCCCCTTAACATTGAGATTGGTAATTCTAAAATAAAAGGATAATTTTTCTAGAGACAATAAGCAACCAATGTTACATGAAATATTATACATAGTAAAAGTTGATATAAGACAAAGTTGATTGAAATAATAGCTGTGATGCCAGCTGCTGCTGTTGAAAGAAACTACAAATAATATCAAAATTCCCCCACTCCACGGACCAAACGGTATAGTCTTCAGCTATTAAGAAAAAGCAGAAACACTAGCAATCCATTTCGAAAAAGTACACCAGCTTACTGAAAACTTTGAAAATACTGAAATAGAGAAGCGGGTACACACCATCACTAAACAAATTAACAATAGTAAAATTGACGTAAATAAAATAAAATATGTAAGCCCAGCGGAAGTCGCTAAATCCATACACATAACAAAATCGAAAAAAGCTCCAGGCCATGACGGGATTCAAAATATAGTTTTAAAACACCTCCACAAAAAAGCGATAATACTACTTACCAACATTTTCAATAAATGCTTCAAACTTTCATATTTTCCAAAACAGTGGAAAATAGCACATGTACTCGCCTTTCCTAAACCTGGAAAGGACTATAAGTTCCCCCAAAACTACAGACCAATAAGTTTATTAACAACATTAAGTAAAACCTTGAAATAATCATATTAATCGAATTCTAATGCACGAAAAAGAAACGAAAAATCTTATCGAAGAACGATTCGGATTTATAGGTATAGGCAAAGTACAGTGCAGCAGCTGGCGCGCATGACTAACATCATTAGTAATAACTATAACACAAATAAATGTACAGCTATGATGCTGCTAGACATTGAAAAAGCATTTGATACAGTGTGGCGTAAAGGACTAATCTACAAATTAAATAAGTGCAAATTACCAATTTACTCAATTAAAATTTTAATTAACTGTTTAAAACAACGATTTTTCAAAATCCAACTAAACAACCACATATCATTTCTTTATTACATCAATGACATACTACGGGATGATCCTTATATAAAAAAGTGATTGCCGGATGTTGTGAAGCCAAGTGAAACGGATATGTGATTGGTTTACATTTTGCGCATGCGTCTAAAACATTGTAGGTTAGATTGGCAGCGCGGGAAAAACGTAATGTTTGAATTTTCATGACAAATTCGGAGTATAATAAATCATGAATAAATATATTATTAAAAATTGTTGTTTTCCTTAAATAAAAAAGTGATTGCCGGATGTTGTGAAGCCAAGTGAAACGGCTATGTGATTGGTTTACATTTTGCGTATGCGTTTAAAACATTGTAGGTTAGATTTGGCAGCGCGGGAAAAACGTAATGATTGAATTTGTTGACTAAATCGGATTATAAATAAATCATAAATAAATATATTATTGATGGATTATTGGGTGGTGGCAGCAATAAAAACAACACCTCACTACACTTCACTTAATTTAATATAAAAATAATAAAACAATAAAAGTACAAGATAATAAAATCGAGATCTCGCGGTGGCGCCAAAACGATCAACTCAGATCGGTAGCTGAGGAGAGAGTGAGTCCTCCGACGGACACCGTGCTCTTCTATTGTCTTAAGGTGGTGGGGGAAAATCGATAGAAGGGCCGATCGCAATTCCAACACTCCCTCCCGATCGGACCTGTAATCACTTACTGTTTCCTAAAAGAAATACAAATCACACATATTAAGCATAATATATACGCATCTCTTTATCCATTCATTATCTTGAAGGTTAGTTTATTATGTAAACCAAAAGCCAACGGCTTTGTAATATATCAGCAAGCTGTTCTTTTGACTTAACCCACATCACTTTAGCAAAACCCATTTTAACACATTCTCTCACATAATGTTCTTTAATTTCAATCATATGTAGCAACTTATTGCTACCTGTTATTTGGGTGGCTGCACTAGCCGCCTAATTGTCGCACCACAGAATCATAGGTTTGAAGTCATCAATTAGAATCAATTTGAGAGCATTTGACAACGAAATTTTATATTGACACGCCTCGCTCATTGCTATATACTCAGCTTGACAGTTAGATAATGCGACATTTAATTTGTTTGTGTGTCTTTCAAGACACCGCATCTCAAAACAATTTAATTACAAAACCACTAGTTCTCAATTATTTCTACAATCGGCAAAATTTGCATCAGAATAAGTCTGAATATCATCAGTATTACCAGTATATTTTAGACCCAAGTACACACTTCCCTTTAAATACCAAAAATCCTTTTATCATTTCCCAATCGTCCTCATTCGGATTTATTCGATGCTTACCGACAATATTTACTGCATAAGTGATATCAGGACGCGTCACATTTGCTAAATACAATAATGAACCCACGGCTTCTCTATAGGGAACATTCAGTTTAAATTCGTCACTTTTGTATTCCGATTCTGTCTCATTCTCTTCGCGATCGCGTCTCTTACGATTTGCTACCTGGTTTGTAATCATCGGAGTCCTTTGCGGATGCATCTCACCAAACCCAAATCTCTGTAACAACTTTAATATATAGCTTTCTTGTGACAATGTCAACGTTTTATTCACTCTATCCCGTATAATCTTAATTCCCAGAAAGCGCTTCGGTTCTTCCAGATCAGTCATTTCAAATTCTGATTTCAATTTAGTTTTCACCTCGCTTAGTCGGACTTGATCGTTGCTAGCAATTAACATGTCTTCAACATACAAAAACTGAAAAACAAAATTTTATTCGCCTCTCGCCAAGTAAATAAACATGGTTCGCTATCATGAGTATGTAAACCTATTTTATTAGCGGCTTCCGTAAACCTTTCATTCCAACGTTTCGGACTGAATTTTAAACCATACAACGCTTTCTTCAATTTACAGACCTTTTCTCGCTTCTCTTTGCTCGTCACATTCATGCCTTCTGGCAATTTCATGTAATCTCTTTGCTTATAGTTCCGTTCAAGAAAGCGGTTTTCACGTCCATTTGATATACGTCCAAATCATATTTATTAATGATAGCTAGAACCGATCTTATCAAGGTTAATCTCGAAACAGCTGCGTATGTTTCAACCAAATCATATTCATTTCTATCCTTGAAACCTCTTATAACAAGTCTCGCTTTATATTTACACGTCCCTTCTTTTTCCATCTTTTTCTTCAAGATCTACCTAGAATCTATTATATTCGGTTTATTTTCGCCTCTCATAATTTCAGATCGTTCTACCAGTTCCCATACTTCATTTTGTTCATTGAGTCCAATTCACTCTGAATTGCAGACAACCAATTTTCTTTGTCATTTGAACTCATCGCCTCTCTATACGATTATGGGTCACAGTTAATTTTTGCTAACAGTGCATTATATTTCGGATCACTTAATATTTGTTCTTTTTCTATTTCGCTTTCTTTCGCTTGTAATTTCCTCGGGCAACCTCTCTTTCTCTTTTCTACTCCCTCCTTTCTTATTATTTCCTCAAATTCTCTCGACACATCTTTCGCATAATTCAAGAACCACTTCTCGTTGTTTACCTTTTCAAAATCATTGCCCCAGTCTTGTATTTGATTCTTTGTGAATCAGTCACCAAAAACAATTTTTTCATTGAATCTCACATCTCGACTTTCATAAAATCTATTCTCATCTGGTTTGAACAAGACATAACCGGTAGCTTTGTATCCAACAAGAAAACTTGGGATTGCAATCTGTCCAAACTTAGGACCTATTTTCCTCTGAATCTTTACATGCAACCGAAACGCCTAAATTGTTTTTAAATTCACGGTATAATTTGGGTTAAATTTTTCCAAAGGAGAAACCATCTCATTTGACTTGTGCGGAGTTCTATTTTTAAGCATAAACAGCAGCACCCAAAGCCAAGTCCCTCATATTTTCTGGAAATTTAGAATCAAACATTAGCGCTCTTACTTTTTTCTGAATAGTCTGATTGAATCTCTCAGCCACTCCATTGTGCTGAGAAGTATCAGGACATGCCAACTACAATTCAGCTCCGAGTGTTTCGAGTACTTTAATTGTATCGCCTCCCGTAAATTCTGTGCTCTGATCTGATCTTAAATAACAGACTTTCGCGTCTCGTCTAAGTAAATTTCTCGAAGTTTTAACAAACTGATCAAGACACGATCCTGTATCATTTTAAATTTCATGGAATATGCCTGAGCTAATCGGGAATAATCATCGACAAATACAGAAATAAAGTGATATCCCTTTGGGTGTGATTTCGGACTTATCGGGCCCATTATGTCCGAATGAATCATTTATAATTGAGCAGATGCTCTCATCCTCATCTCATTGAAAGGCAATCTGTTCATTTTAGTCATTCTACACACTTCGCATTCAAGCACGGAATTATCAAATTTCACATCACTCAATTTCTTAAAATCAGGAAATCTCTTCTGCAAGTTTCTCAGATAATTTAAAAAAAACATGACCCATTCTCACATGCCATAACATTGACTTATTCGATTGGACAGGTAAATCTGTGTCGCAATTAATTTTCTTTTCACATCTCAATTTTTTCATCAGTGTTTACAGTTATTTCGTTAGGGTTATGCAGTTTTCTATCTGTTATTTCAAAGCTTGAACCGACTTTCAACACGTCACTTTTATTTCAAAGCTTGAACCGACTTTCAACACGTCACTGTTATTTCAAAGCTTGAACCGACTTTCAACACGTCACTTTTATTTCTTAATTTCTGACTGGGATTCGATTCATTGGATTTCATTTAATTTTACATCAGGAGTCTGTTTAATTTTGCTTCTGGTTAGAAGATACGCATTAGTGTACAATTGAATTTTTCCGAACTTGATTTTGAACTATCGCTTCGCTTTTCTATTTCGATTTCAACCAACCAGTATGGTTTCTCGTATATTCCAGTCAGAAAGGTTTTATTCGAAATGGGATCAAATATATCTACTCTCTTATTATCCAAATAAATGCCTAGTCCCTTGTCTACAAATTTTCTTAAGAAAGCAAATTTTCCGAAAGTGATTATCACATTATTTAAGGTTAGAATTCTATTATTTCCCGTCTTAATATCTACGCATCCCGCTCCCTCCGATTTTAAGCTCGCCTCTGGAATTTTGTTTGCGCTTCTCTCACATTTCTCTCATCACTTCCAAATTGTCTTTTGTAACCAAGAGTTCGATTTTCTTGGTTAAATCTCGCATACCTTATAATACCGCGTCCTCTTCCACGTCTCTCGTTGCTCGCATCTCTTGTGCTGAGATTTGGGCAATTCTCGGCCTTATGGTCCCGTGATAATTGCCTACAATTGTAGCACAATTTTTCTCCCGAGTTTTTCCTGGGACATTCACGACTAATATGCCCATATGCGTGACACTCGTAGCAACGCATCCCTTCTATTTGTGCAGCAGCCAGAGCTACTCTAGGCTCCACACTAGTGCTCACTGTCGCACCTCCGCTTCCCTTCCTCATCGCTTCATGCTGTAAAAGAAATGTTTTTAATTGATTATAATTTAGATCCTTACCCGTCGCGTTTTTGTTCACAAAATTAAGTTCGTGAATCTGTGGCACTTCTCGTACTATTGCATTATAAAAGGCATCACGAATCTCAGATTCAGCAAACGGCTGAGTATGAGGAATATTATTATGTGATCTTATTATCTCATCAAATTTGTCAACGAAAACTGACACTCTCTCTTTACGTTTGAACACCAAAGAATACAACTGTTTCCTTAAGTTAACAGACGATAAACTACATTCACATCTCTTAATTTCCTTAATTTTTTCCAGCATCTCTTTCGGGTTTTTAATATCAATTAATTTGGCATGATAATTTTGATCGATATGATTTATTAAAATGTCTCTGACTTTAAACTGATCTCGCGTTAACATTTCTCTTTCTGTCGCGTCTCGTTTTTCAGAGTTTTCATCAATAATGTACATTAAATCCAAGGCAATTAATTCCGAAGTAAAGTAATCAATAAATAGTTCGTATTTCATTTGTACCGATAATTTATAATCTCTCTTTTTACACGAATCTCTCATATTCAGTAATTTAATCGCGTCTTTAAACTCACTCATGTCATTCGATTTGTTAAAATTTTTAGTTTCCGAATTATTTTCTTTCTCTACTTCTGATCTAATTAATTTTATTATATCCGCTTTCGATATAACGTCATGCCCCGAATTTTCGGTCGAGTTATGTGCAATTTCTTTAAAATCATTTTCATTCTTATCATAAAACTCATCTCTTACCTCTTTCATTTCCCTTAACACCTCTCGTCCTTCACGAATGCATCCTCTCATACCCGAACACATTCGTCTCATCTCATCGTTGAGGTTGCGCTTCTCATCAATATTTTCTCTCAAGTTGTTTTGTTGTGATATGTCGCGTCCCGTCATTGAATCAAAGAAATTGTTTATGTCCGTGACCACCATGTCTACCCGGATCGTCAAATTCGCAACAGGTTGCATTTTCTCCTCAATAACTTGAGTGACTCTTTCCATCACATTTCTCGTCTCATCCATCTCATCTGAAAAATCATCTCTTTTAATATTAGGCAATTTAGTTTTGTTTTTAATTCGCATGCTTATGTTACATTTTTCATCAGCAATAATCAACGGCGCATTTTTATTCAACACATTCGCTTCTCTGAAATTTCGCTTCTCGTTTATTATCGAATCTCGTTTATCGCTCATCTCAGAGTCCGTTTCGCATTCAATATCTCTGCTCATCTCTTCACCCTTCACGTCCACGTCTCTCAGGTCGACCTCAAACGCATCATCGTTCAACTCATCGCTTGTAATACCCATCTCTTTCGCATCATTCAAATCCCATTTAATCATTTCAGATTTTACTAAATTGCCTAATTCGGTAGAGGGGTAAGTAATTAGCTGGTTTTTGACCGGAATGGTCAGTACTTCCCTTTTATTGCGCCTAGCCTTGATTGCTTCAGATACCACTCGAATCTGATCTCCTGATAGGTGATCCATATCTGAAAAACATGTATCGCAATCAGCTGATGGTTCAACCTCTTGAACACAAAGCTGTTAAACCATCAGCGAATGTAGCCAACTAACACTTGAACACAAAGTGTAGCCAACCACATCCCCACTAATGCACTGCGAGAACGTACGACGCCTGCAGCACATCAGCAGACCAGCTGTGCCGATGAATGCAACTTTTAAAACACTTTAATAATTATTATTTATTATGTACACAGGGTACATGTGAATCCGGATTCTATTGTGAAAATTATTTACTTTTCAAGAAGGTCTAGACCAACCTTCTGCCCGGGGAAACTGTTCTCATGTCAATTCTCATTTTAAACAGCGCATCACTTTGTTAACGTTAACTTTTACTTAATATCCTTTTAAAGTTGCTTAGATCATTTGTTCGACCGATATTGTATCGCATGCGGTACGAGAAAGAGGAAAAAGAAAAGAAAAGAAAAGGAAGATCAGCTGATCCGAAATTAGCGCGCAAGATCCTGCCTATCTAGCTTTTCGTCTACCACACTTCGCGCTTCTTTACATCGAGAACGCCCCGCTCCGCGCTTACCTAGTCTCGCTCGTTTCCCTACTACGTAAGTACGCGTCTCCGCTCTCTTTCCCACTTCGCGCGCGCCCGAACTCGCGCTTCTCCCGTACACGCCCTTCTCCCGTACTCGCCCTTCTCTCTCTTTCTCGAGTGTTCCCGAGCTCGTTCGGCCGCTCTCGCCTTGCGCTCTCCTTCTAACTCGCACTCACGCTCTCCTTCTCACTCGCACTCTCGCTTTCCTTCTCTCTCGCACTCTCGCTCTCCTTCTCTCTCGCATTCTCGCTCTCCTTCTTACTCGCACTCTCGCTCTGCTATTCCTACTTCGTCGCTCACGTGTTCCCGCCGCATGCAATACCCGGTACAAACAAATGCCGCGCTCTGACCTTTCCAAGGTCCTGTTCCACGAATTTTTCGGACAAAAGACAAACGTGTCTATGAACATTTTTTCACATCACACTCACAATTTTTCGCATCTAGGCTTTTCTCGTCGCATCAACACAAGATTAATAATAGATTAATAATAAATTAATAAAATTAATAAACCATGAATACCGGCCGGTGAATTTGCATAACATGTTAGTCCTAAGATCGCATCGCACAACGATATCGTTTTAAACACAAATCACCGCGTCGCTATCAAATCGATTTTCACTTCACTTTATTAAGAATTTTCACATACCCTTGGTGATGCTGCTCGTCGCCTTCTCTCCTTCTTCCGACATCCTCGTTATGCACGACTCTTACCAAAAAGCAGAACCTTCTCTGAATTCCCCGCGCAAATGGAAGCGGTGGTGGGCCGATAACCTGATGGATTATTGGGTGGTGGCAGCAATAAAAACAACATTCACTACACTTCACTTAATTTAATATAAAAATAATAAAACAATAAAAGTACAAGATAATAAAATCGAGATCTCGCGGTGGCGCCAAAACGATCAACTCAGATCGGTAGCTGAGGAGAGAGTGAGTCCTCCGACGGACACCGTGCTCTTCTATTGTCTTAAGGTGGTGGGGGAAAATCGATAGAAGGGCCGATC
This sequence comes from Theocolax elegans, assembly GCA_026168455.1. NCBI lineage: Eukaryota > Metazoa > Arthropoda > Insecta > Hymenoptera > Cerocephalidae > Theocolax > Theocolax elegans. Next base: position 13,082 of record JANSJX010000523.1, on the reverse strand, counting down.
GCAATTCCAACAATTATTAAAAATTGTTGTTTTAAGTAAATAAGGCAGTGTAATATTTCAAATAATGACTGTTAGAAAACGCAAGAGCGCGCAGAGCGCGCATGGTTAATTCTAGTAAAAATAGATTAGTTCTGTTTGCCGATGATACTGCAATAATAACCGAATCGTGTAAAAAAACCTACGTAATAAAATACCTACAAAACCACATAAATAAGGTAGAAACATATTACGATAACTGGAAAATAAAGATAAATGTAAATAAAACCAATTGGTAACTTTTACTAAAAGAACCAGAAAAAAAAAAAACCCGAAACTCTAATAATGAACCACACACTGATCGAGCCAAAAATCGAAGCAAAATATCTAGGAGTTATACTTGATAATAAATTAACATTCTTAAAACACATTCAAAAAGTTCGTAATAAAGCACACGCGTCGCTATCAATACTCTATAATTTAATGAATAAAACTAGCAAATTGAGCACGAAAAACAAAATAACACTCTATAAAGTCATAATCATGCCGATAATGCTTTACGCCACACCAATTTGGAGCAATACCTCAAAAACCAACATTAATTCACTCGAAATAATCCAAAAGAAAATTCTGAGAATAATAGATAAATCAACCAGGCGAACAAGCAACCATGAAATAGAACTAGACTAAATGTAGAAAAACTTGAAAACAACATTTATAAGCTAACACAAAATTTTTACGAAAATCAAATTGAACATATAAATATTCTAAAAGACAATGCCAACTACAACCACAGCAACGCGCCCTTTAAAATCAAGCACAAATTATCACACCATATCATGATAAAATAGCGCCTGAATTCGGTGACTCTTAGAAGTTGGTTAGAAGTTGGTGGTTCCATGATTAGGTCTGAAGCTGTGTTAGAAATCGGGTATGATATTTTTGTTATAGATGTATTCGGAGAGGCAGGAGAGGATAATGCTTTCAGCGATTTTACTGAAAGAGTTTAGGAGGCTTTGGGGGAACAGATAATAGTTGTTTCTTTCCAAGCGGTGGGAAAGTGTTGCAAGCGGGGAATGGCGTTGATTATGTTGGTACTCTCTAAAAATAAATTAGTGAAAATTTCACTAATTTGCTTAGTGAAAAATATTTCACTAAATAATTAGTAGTTTTTTCACTAATTAATTAGTGAACTGTTTATTGTCACTAATGAATTAGTGAGTAATCACTAATTAATTAGTGAAAATTATCGATTAAATTTTTTACGAAATAATAAGTCAATATTTCACTAATTAATTAGTAAATATTCATTAGTTATAGTGTACTAAAAGATTTAGTAGATTGCGCGGCGCGGGTCAGTACTCGCTTGCTTTCCTTGCTGTGCAGACGTCTCCTAATAGCTTCGTGCTTCTCTTCGCATTACAACAGTTTGACTATATTTAATTAAACAAAAATGAAGGTATGTTCATTTAAGTTTATAAATTAATCGATGTAGTCGTAAAACAAGTTGTAAAACTTGTAATATGGACGTATCCGCGTTTTGTATCTACCGCGCGCGTGATAGGACGATCTTAAATCCAACTATAGTTTCAGTCTAATTACCAAGCTGATCGTATGATGTAAATTGTAAATATCAGTATTATTTAAATGAAAAAGGAATCTGCCATTACTTTTTTTTGTTTAAAGTGTACTATTAGAAAATATAGATTTTAAATTTAAATTATATATTTTTTAAATCAGCTATGTCCACTATGATGTATATTTACATTTGTAACTGCGCAGTACCTATTGTATCTATTGTAAAATTGCTTTTTCATTTCGACATAGTGAGCGCATTAATAATTGGCATAATAATTTCTTACTTAGAGTTGTGAAGTTAATAACTATTTTGCCCAATTGTTATTATTAACAGGCAAGTAGTCAAGTATGATAAACTCTTTTAGAAATTTCAATATATAATTGGACGAACAAAAAAATAATTTTCGTTTTCGCGCTATCGAACTATTAGATAATAGATTCCTCATTAGATTATTAGTAATAATTGCAAAGTTAATAATTATTTAATAAAATGTGAGTAGTCATGTATGCTAAATTGTATTAGAAACCTCAGAACAGAATATTATTTAGGTGAAAAAAATAATTTTAGTTTTTGCAAAATCGTTTACTACATAATTCGAAATTATATATGTATAAATATGTGTATAACATTATATATGTATAAATACTAAAACAAATAATAAATAAAAAATATACACGAAGGTCTTCGGTGAGAATGAGGAGTCAACCACGTAAATAAGATGACGACGCAGAAGAACGCGACGAATTGTTTATTCCATATAAGGTAACGAACGACTACGGAGATGTTATTAATTATTAATGTAAATTTAGATAAATTCTATTATGCGGATAGAAATCAATAACTATTTATTGTATAATAGTCTTAGAAAATATAAATAAATATAATGTAAATATATAAATTGTTATTTTATTTCATTTAAGTATATTAACAATTATAACGAAAATTTTATAGTAATAAAAACATGACTTCAAATTATGTGCTTATCATCTTCGCCTTCGGATCATGTCACAATTAATGTGCACTGCGATATATTTAATTTTATTGTGGAAAAACTTGATTTTTTTGTACTTTTTCGTTATTAATAATTATAAGCGTAGAGTAAAAAGTTTTGTTATTTTGAGATGAACATTTCATTCCTTTAATGTTTTTGTGTATACGAATAATTCATTTTGATTTATTACGAAAAAACGTGAATTTTAGTACTTTTTTCATGGTTTTAACCGTTTTTCTATGTTTACCTTCAAAAATATAGTTCTGAGCATTAAGTGTATAATAGAAAAAAGGTTTGCTATTTTAAAACGAACATTTTGTTCATTAAAAATTTTTCTGTAAAAACGATACATTTAGTTTTATTGCGAAAAAACGTGTTTTTTGCACTTTTTTCATTACTTTATACGTTTTTTTATCTTTAAAAATATTATTTTGAGCAAAAAGTGTACAATAGCAAAAAGTTTTGTTATTTTGAGACAAACATTTTGTCCGTATAAAGTTAAATTTGTCGTTAAGGATTAATGCATTTCAAGATAATGCTATACATAACCATTTTTAGGCAATTAATAATAATGCCATATCTTAAACTGTTTCTGTGCTACATATCTGGAAATAGGACAGGGAAATATCTATAAATCTCAGGTAAATCGGTCAAAAATTGACTGAGTAATCTGAGATTAGATACATGATTACATACATACATACATTATAGGGAGGGCCTTAAATCAGTTTTAATACGCATAAATTTCTCTTATAACCCATTATCTAGTATATTTTGATGCATCACACATTTTGCGATGACGAAAATATAAGGCTCTCCTGTGTATCGGTCGTGCTTAAAAATGGCTGGCAGTTCATTTCTAATTATGTGATCAATGTAATACTTTATAAAATTTTCTATACGAATTGATAAAAATATTATTTTTAATTTAATTTATAATTAAATAGCGTGTTATAACATTTTTGTTTTAAATAATTAAATAATACTATATTCGAGTAATATATTACATGTAGGATCGACATGTTAATTTGAGAAAGCTACGTGCCAATTAATTGACAGGGGTTTTTTTCATTTGCACTTTTTCTCCCCAAGTCCCCCCCCCCCCCCCCCCCAAAAAAAAACCCATAATCTAATGTGCCTAGCAACCGCAACTCTATGTTGATTCATAAAAGCCAAAATATCAATCTTATTTTGGCTTCACTTTCAGGTTCATCAATTTTTTTAAGATAGGATAAACTTATTAATAAAAATTTACAAATTTTAGTGCGGGTGCAATTTTTTGGCTTTCAAATTGTACGGATACGTTGTTTTATTTACGAGATATCCTTGTTCGAATAATCGGCAATTATGACCTGCATATTTCATTTTTTTCGGAAAATTGAGAAGGGTGCAATTTTTAAAACTAATTTATTGCGAAAATGCAGTTTATATGCCGTCTCATAGTATTTTTTATGGCGAATATGACATATTTGCATGTTGGGTATAGATGGTATTCAATTGCCAAAAACGAAAATAGAGGTAGAATTTTTTAAGGTAAAAAACGAACAGTAGAGTGCCATAGAGCTCGATTCAATGAACATTTTCCCTTTAAGATTAAGCCGATTAAGTAATATTTTTTCCAAAAACTTTGAAATACGTAGACTTATTTACGCGCTCAAACCTAACCTTAAAATGTCTGTAGCTTAGAAATTACCAAATTACTTTAGATTAACATAATAATTATTTAAATAAATAGAAGAGCGCCATAACTATCAATATTATTTATTGATTTGTCTAAAACAAATGTTAATTAGTTTTACCATTTTTATTAAAACTTTGAAATACGAAGACGAGCGGATAACTAAAAGGGGGGGATGGGACTTTATCCTCCCCTTAATAATTAATATTTATAAATATAAATATAAATTTTATAAACAACTATAATGTAGATTAAAATAGAAAACCATCGATTTATTTAAGTAATCCATATGGGTTCGCATGCAAATTCTTGCGAATTATGCGGAAATGCAGTATTACTAAATTTTTTTCCGTGTAATTTTGAAACCGTTACTCCTATTTAAAAAAATAAACAATATTTAATTATATGCCTTTATAAATTATCTACAAAGTTAGCCTTGTTACGTTCGATTTTGTTTATTAGTTTTTTTGCAATAAACAAAATACTGTCAATATCAGTTAGTTATTTTTTCAATTTTATATAATATAACAATTAGTGCTTTTAAATACTTTTAATATAGGAATCATCAAATGTCTTTGCTTGGTATATTTGACACTGACAAGGAGAGATCATGATTTTTGGATCACGGATCTTATCCAAACTTTAGGACTTGTTTTGTAATATAAAAATATGAAAAAGCGAGAATTTTAGAATGGGTATTTTTACCAAAATTTTACGTAATTAAAGAAAAATAAGAGATACTCCAATCAAAGTTCAAAAGAAAGTTTGGATTGAGTGGTTTGGATTTAAAAAGAAGAAGCCCAAATCCATCTATTAGATCGAGAGTTATAGCAAAAATAATAAATGTAGCAATTTTCAGCTACAAAATTAATAAACTACAAACCACTCGATCAAAACTTATAACTTTGGTTCGATTATCTCTATTTAGTCGTTTAGAAGTTATAATTAAGCGATTAAAATAAAGCATCTATTTTTTAATATTTTCCGTTAATTACGTATAACCTTGGTAAAAATGCTCATGAGATTCTAAAATTCTGACTTTTTTATATTTCTATATTACAGAACAAGTCCTAAAGTTTGGATAAGATCCGTGATCCAGAGGCCGTGACTTCTCCTTGTGAGATTTCTTGTTTGTTTAAAAATCCATCCCACGTAAAAAAATAGTATACAGATAGTATACAAAATGTATACAATTTATTTTATACAAATAGTATACAATATTGGTTGTATACAATATGTATAAAATCTGTATACAATCTGTAAAAAAAATAGTCTATACAATTTGATAAAAATTTTATACAAAGAGTAAAGAAATTTCTTTCTTTCTTATTTTTGTATAAATAAAAATCTGAAAGATTAAAAACAGAAAATATATTAGGCATTTGGAAACAGCTGCAGCACTGTCCTGTGAACGAGAAAAACTGTAGAGGTTATGGACATCAGAACCATCGATGATGAGGAGATTAACGCAACCAAGAATTGCTGCTGCCACTGACACCAACGATCTTGAAAAAATGTCAACAACTTTTCTTCATCGCGATTTGGCCAAAATTTTCAAACTACCATTTCGTTACATCCAACGGACTCTTCAACATCGACTTGCACATCATGAAGTGACAGGGTCTGACCGAATGTTTTGTTCTTGGTTGTCAAGTCGATTTTCAACTTTCTTTTTCGGTTGCTAATAAAAAAAGTTGAAAATCGACTTGACAACCAAAGAACAAAACATTCGGTCAGACCCTGTCACTTCATGATGTGCAAGTCGATGTTGAAGAGTCCGTTGGATGTAACGAAATGGTAGTTTGAAAATTTTGGCCAATCGCGATGAAGGAAAAGTTGTTGACATTTTTTCAAGATCGTTGGTGTCAGTGGCAGCAGCAATTCTTGGTTGCATTAATCTCCTCATCATCGATGGTTCTGATGTCCACAACCTCTACAGTTTTTCTCGTTCACAGGGCAGTGCTGCAGCTGTTTCCAAATGCCTAATATATTTTCTGTTTTTAATCTTCCAGATTTTTTAATTATACAAAAATAAGAAAGAAAGAAATTTCTTTACTCTTTGTATAAAATTTTATCAAATTGTATAGACTATTTTTTTTACAGATTGTATACAGATTTTATACATATTGTATACAACCAATATTGTATACTATTTGTATAAAATAAATTGTATACATTTTGTATACTATCTGTACACTATTTTTTTACGTGGGATAATAGCATTAGAAATTATCATCAATACATACCAGGTGCTATATGTAAATAATAATTAATTTTTTAATTTTAATGTTAATACGTGCTGTTAATGTTGTCGTAAATAAAGACTTGAGGTTCGTCAATAAAGTTTTGGTGTGTTTAAATAAAAGGAAAGTTTATTGTAGATGAAAACTAGAATACAAAATATGATGACACCGGCTTACAAAAACTCACTCGCTCTCCGATCCTTCTAGTACGAAGGTCGTAGTCCGTCTAACCTCTCGCTCTCCCCGCGGCGACTCTCGCGCCTACCGATTTGTTTTTTCTCGTCCGCAAAACCAGAGGTCACTAGTCGCGACATCCTCCCCTTTAAGGGGTGAAAATATATTTATAGATATTTTCTTTCTTATAAATGTTGAAGAAAATTTACAATTTACTCTTCCGATTTTTTTTTTTACACAAAATAAATTATTAAGAGTAATCGTCGTAAAATGAACATAATATAATAAGGATATAATCATATTATATATTAAAACGCACAGGTTTTTTAACCTTCCGTCCACTTTTCGTGGTTACAATAGTTTTATTTTCGGTTACGTCGTTATTTAAACAGTTTTTTGTTACTTCCGCATTTATCTCTGAACTAATATTTTTGCGCAAAGTTTCCTACGTCTGAATTAATATTTTTTCGCAAAGTTTCTATAATATTTTCATTTTGTGATATCTCTAATGGGTAAATTCTTTGCAACGGGCGTTTAAGAATTCCATTCTTTGTTTTTAACGTAAAAACTCTAGCATTACCATCTCGGCCCGGTATCACCTCAATTACGCGTGCGAGAGGCCAATCGATCCGCTTGTGAGTATCTTCTCCGATCAAAACGATATCGTTTACCTTAATTACGCGGGATTCTTTTCGTCCTTCTTTTAAAGCTAATTGTCCAAGATATTCTATGCGAAATCGGGTCCTTAAATTTTTCATAATTTTTTGACGATATTTCAATTTTTTATTTAATCTCTCATGCGAGACAATGTCACAGTCGCGGACACCAATTTCTTTAATATCTTGAAGAAAGTCAGAAGGTGATAGAACCTTTAAATCGTCAGGATCTTCAGATATATAAGTTAGTGGTCGAGAGTTCATGATCGCTTCCGCATTGCATAATACGGTTATTAAGTCTTCAAATGACAGACACGCCTTACCAAGAACCCTTTTCAAAATAGACTTTAAAATACCGATCAGTCTCTCTCACCAACCGCCCCACCACGGAGCCAGAGGGGGGTTAAAAAACCATTCGATTTGAGATGCTGAACTATATTTAGTTATTTTATCCCAATTTAATTGGTTCAATACATTTTTAGCACCTACAAAATTTTTTCCATTATCACAGACAATACACCGAGGTCGTCCTCGACGAGCTATAAATCTGCGTAGGCAATTCAAAAATCCATCGGAAGACAAGGTCGAAACAAGCTCAAAATGTAAAAACACAAATCCACGCTTTGCTACCGCCTCGAAGTATAAGCGGTCCCGCGAAATCTATTCCAATAGCCTCGAATATCGCGGCGTCTCGTACACGATTTTCAGATATGGGCGGCGGCTGACTTTCCATGCGTTTCGCGCTTTGTTTTTTACAAACAACACACCGCGCTAAAACCGAACGAATAATTTTACGTAACGAAATGATCCAAAAACGCTCACGTAGATTACTCAGAATGAACATAGTCCCCGCGTGTCCAAAATTTTCATGGGTTTCTTTTACTAACATATAAATGACATCCTTATCACTGTCTAATAATATTGGGCATAAAAAATTAAAATTATCTTAACGATTTAAAATTTTGGTTTTTAATACAAACAGCCCGTCGTTATTCAAAACTGTTTTAAAAGACGATAATTTATTTTTTCTTCTGTCATTCAACATATTATCTTGTAAATGCTTAAAAAGTACGACTTTAGCGTCTTTTAATTCTTTGTATGACACAAGCACTATCCTTTTGTTTAATTTGTTAGGTACTTCTACATTACTAGATACGAAATCATTAATTTTTTTCTTTTCATTTTTCGTCTTACAATTACGAATAAACCTTCGCATCCACGCTAAAAATCTTATTAATTTCGAATATGATGAGAAATGAAAACTTGGTTTAAATGAAGGCTCATTTAGAGTTACTAAAGGTACAGAAAAACTCTTTTTTACCTCAGTACGAACAATCGATTCATCAATTTCGCGTTTACATGTAGGCCAATGCGATTCGGGGTTATAAAGCCATTCGGGACCCAACCACCAGTTAGACTCAACGAGAAATGACGCCGTACATCCGCGCGACGGAAGATCGGCCGGATTCAGTTCACTCAGAACGTATCTCCAATCATTTTTGTTACTAAGTAATCGAATTTCTTTAACACGGTTCCATACAAACGTACTCCACTGCGTATCTCGCTTTATCCAAGCTAGAGCAGTTGTTGAGTCAAGCCAATACACTATTTTATCAACTTCTCGAGTCAAAGATGAAACTGTAACCGACGCGAGTCTAGCTGTAATCGTAGTACCCATAAGTTCCAAACGAGGTATTGTCGAATTTTTTGGAGCAACCCGAGATTTGGCGTTTAAAAGCGTGACATAAACATTAGTTTCACTCTCGACTCTCGCAAAAATTACTGTAGCGTATGCTGACCCGCTAGCGTCCCCAAAAGCGTGAATCGACAACTTTCCGTTTTCAATATTACGCGGTACTTCGACACCTATTAATAAAGATAAATCTTTCAACCACTGTAAAAAATCATCTTTTCTATTATCTTCAATCGCCGTATCCCAACTTAATTTTTCTTCGTTTAAACTGCGCAATAGTAATTTAGGACGAACCGATACCGGACTCGTTACACCGATGGGATCAAAAACTTTATGCGAGGCCGATAGAATAATTCGTTTTGTAACTTCATTAGGTAATTCAATATTTAAAACATTTGGATTTATTAATAGCGTATCCCGTTTTTTGTTCCACAAAATTCCCAAAACTAACGTCGATTCAGCTTCACGTGTATCGCCCGAGTTTTCCCAACCTCGTAGATCAAATCCACCGTCAGTGATAACCGCGGTTGCTTCACGTACGAATTCTTCTAATTCAGTCTGAGAGTTTACGCTCGTCACACAATTATCCACATAAAAGGAATTCTTTAATTTTTCAAGAATTATCTTCGAAAAAATAGCGTCTTTATTTGAATCGATGGTTCTCAGGGTGGTACATAAGTGAAGCTCAATAATCGCTGCTAGTAAAAAGGGACTACACGCGACACCGAATACAACGCGACAATGTCGAAAAGTTACGATTTTATCGTTTATCATCCACAAAAACCTTAAATAATCTCTGTCAGTCCGATCGATTTCGATTTGTAAAAAGGCTTTACGGATGTCGGCAACTACTCCAATTTTGTGTTCACGAAATCTATTTAAAATAACCGGAATTTGTTCGATTAAATTAGGACCTTTTTCTAGACAATGGTTTAGAGACGGATGCCCTTGTTTACAAGCTGACGCGTCGAACACCGGACGAATCTTCGTCGTGCTAAGAGGTTTCAGTACAGGCCTGTGGGGCAGATAATGACTGGGTACATTTATTTCGTTTTCAGGTACAGTCTCGATTATATCCTCTAGTAGCCACTCTTTAAAAATATCATCATAAGCCGTGAATAAATTTTCTTGTTTCAATTTCCGTAAACTCCGACTTAGTCGATTTTGTGCAATTTCGAAATTACTCGCGAGAGGCGCGTGATCCTCAATCCAAGGTAATTTTACTCGATATCGATTTTCAGAAGTATGCTCAGCTGTTCGCATCAAGAACTCTCGAATTTTATCCTCTTGTACCGATTTTTCTAATTTTTGTATCGGATCAGTAATTCCGAGAATGTCTAGACTCCACAAGTCGGACAAAGAAGCCTCTCGCGCGAACATTGACGTGATCATAACGGCGGTATCTTTATTATCACGTTTGTCGGTAACTTACCCATTACCGTCCAACCTAAATGTGTTTCGAACGCGATTAAACCATTACTCAATTCGACCTTTTTTCCCGTCATTAGCTTGCCCGCTACATCAGCGCCGATAAGAATGTCGATAGATTTGCTTACTTCTCCTACATCTGTTAAAACTATTCCCTTTTCGCGAAGTTCATTAATCCATTTATCGTGTTTAATAATAGGTATTGTGTCGCAAATCGTATCTTGGCTTAATGTTTTAAAATTACATGCGTACGTATTATTCAGATCTTTTAAACGAATCAAGAATATATCGTGTAATTTACATTCGGATTTCACACCACTAAAAAGAGAGTGTGTGATCTCTTGTTTGCCGACCGGGGCGTAATTTAAATCGCGAGCAACCTTTTCACTAACGTATGATCGCTGAGACGCAGTATCTATAACCGCTCGGACAATTTTCTCTCGCTCACGTGAATAAATTCTAACACGCAGTGTTTGTAAACAAACCTCCGGAAAGTCGCTGAACGTTGCCAGATTGTTGTCACACATCGGATCTTTTGTATTTAATTCGTTTTCGCGTTGCACGCTCTTTTTATGAACGCCCGGGCACATTAGCAAAACATGACGTTTACTACATCAATCACACTTTAATTTAACGCGACAATCTTTAGCAATGTGACCCCGTTTTAAACAATTAAAACAAACATTCGCCCTTTTGACTATTTCTCGACGCTCTTCAAAACTTAATTTACGCGCTTTATCGCAACTACTATTATTATGATTAGATTCACAAAAAATACAAACTAAAAGTTTTTCTTCTTTAGTCGTTAAGAGCGCGCTCGCAGAAGCTGCGTTTTCGATCGATTCGCGTTTACCCCTTGGTTTTCTCGATCCATTACCTTCGGTCGGTAACTTGAAACCTGTCAGCGCCATGTCGATCCGTTCGTCGCTTTCAACCTCCTTCTGTAGAAATTCCAAGAGCTGTGAGAGACGATCCTTGTTTACACGTTCGCCCTCCGCGTTCGGTTCTTGGAAGCCGCCATGATGACCGTTACGTTGCCACGCACGCAAAACCTGTTCGGGCAACGATGATTCTACTAGCGGGTAAAGCATTGCCGCGCATTTATCTGTGGTCACTCCTAGGGTATTTAACGCGCGTATATACGACTCCAATTTATCGTATAAACTTGATAACGATAATTTTTTATCACCTTTTATCGTATTTTGAAGTACTAGTCCAAGAAGTTCTCGAACGTAAAATTCGACCACTAAATCGTCACGACCAAAACGATTTTTCAGACTCGAAATAACTTTATTATAATTTTCTCTTGTAGGCGGAAAACTGCTCACGAGTTCGTGTGCACGTGAATCCCGGACCGTTGTTTGTAGAAGATATTGAAACTTGTCTTCATTCGAAATAGTTTGGTCGTCGTTAATTTTCTTGAACTGACTCCAAAAGGATAGCCATTCTTTTACGCTTCCATTAAACTTCGGCAATTTTATACGAGGAAGCTTCGATGTGTTAGCGAGATTCGGTGTCACCATTCGAGTTGAAGCGATTTCGGAAATAACAGGAGTGATAGTCTTTTCAATTTTTAATTTTGCCATCAAATAATTTTGTTTGTATACATCGTCGGATTCTATCTCCTTTTCCAAATCTGCTTCCGAAATTTCTGAGCTAAACAACGCATCATTGTACTTTCTGTGTATCGAATCGAGCTCCGCCATTTTTGTTTCCAAGAATTGAAATGCAACGGTTTTTTCTTCGATCGTAGCTTGGCTTTCGACTTTCTGTAAAAAGGCTGTATGAGCTCTTGTAAATGTTGACCTTAGAGATTTTCTCTGTTTCTTTAAAACTTCCATTTTTATCTTTTTTCTTTTAGTCCACACACATACACTCAAAACACCGATAATGAAAGAACCACTTTCAAACTATAATCGTCCTGTCACGGTCGCCACAATGTTAATGTCGTTGAAAATAAAGACTTGAGGTTCGTCAATAAAGTTTTGGTGTGTTTAAATAAAAGGAAAGTTTATTGCAGATAAAACTAGAAAACAAAATATGATGACACCTGCTTACAAAAACTCACTCGCTCTCTGATCCTTCTAGTACGAAGGTCGTAGTCCGTCTAACCTCTCGCTCTCCTTGCGTCGACTCTCGCGTCTACCAATTTGTTTTATCTCGTCCGCAAAACTAGAGGTCACTAGTCGCGACACGTGCTAAAAGGAACATAGAATTATTTTATTATATAATATATTTAAAAAACAACGCTTTAGTATAAACAAAGATTAATATAGATAAATATCATTATTATTAATTATACTTATTATTGTTTAACGCAATATTTTTTTGTGAAAGAAAATGTGGACATCTTATTCTCAATTCTCAAATGTAAAATATATTGACAACAGTGATGTCTACACTGGTATAGCGCAGCTGATGAATATACCATTTTAGTATACAACATCGCAGTCTTAATCTGTTTGCTGGTTTTTAAATGATTAATAATTATTTAAATAATTAAAGGAGAATACACCAACGGTACATAGGAATTTTGCCCCTCAAACGAGGTTCACAAATCGTTACCATCATAAAGTAATCGAAAAATACTGTAGATTGAAAAAAAAATCGATGTCTTAAGTGCCGGGAACATAGAGATAATCAGAGTTACAAATTTACCCCCTA
>JANSJX010000522.1:0-23299 GCA_026168455.1 Theocolax elegans | reverse complement strand
CTTTGAAAATAGAAATTTTTCTAAAAAATTGAAAAATTTCCATTTTTCATGGTGGAATAACTCTTAGGCAAATTATTTTTAACACCTAAAAATTTTTTTCTATCTTCTGAAAGATATTTCCAGCCTGAATTCAAATTTTGGAGCGATTTAAAATTTTCATCCCATATATATATATATAAAATAGCCCATATATATATATATATAGGGCTTATGAGAGTCACTAAAAATCATTTAGATATGTTGTACCTATTAACTTACCTTAAAATATTTATAATAACTTGATATAGATGTGCATATATAATATATTATGCATTGCTAATTATAACTTAATAAAAGTAATAAGGCAAACCAACGCGTGGTGCAAATATTATTTCATTTAAAAAGAATAAAAATGAGAAAAATTTCTGTTTTATTACTTTTCCAGAAATTAATTTTGCACAAATGAATATTATTATAAAATTGTGTAGGACTTGGTTAGTGGATGTGAGAGCGAGTGCTTGTGTGCGAGACGGCTCTGCGAATAATTGGCGATCTTTGTTGTTATAATAGTGTATAGGGTAAATGTGCGTGATCAGGGTATATGTAAGGCGAGAATGAAAAAAATCCGTTATTTAAAGACATGTAAACTTTGTCATAACTTTAATATGCTTGGGGCTGGAAATAGAACCAGCATCTTCTTAAAAGTAGAGAAAACTACCCTCAAATCTCAGCCAAATCGGTAATAACGTTTGGAGATATTCGTGGAACAACACATTTTCGATGACAAAAATATAAGGCTCTCCCGTATAACGGTCGTGCCTAAAAAGTAGAAGCCCAAGGATAGTTCCCTGAGGAACACCTGTTTTAAATTATTTGATAGTCACTTTCTAACCGTGCCATTTCTTAGTTTTTGTTTCCTATTGCTTAGGTAAGTAGTTGTTAATCAATCATCAGCCTTTTCCTCTCACTTCCGGATGCATATAACTTCTTTAATAATATTTTATGATCTACGGTATCAAAAGCTTTAGCAAGATCTAGGAGGTAATAGCAAGTGGTTTACTTTGATCAATTTTCTCGTATATTGAATTCGTTATAATTCTTAATGCATTCTTGGTTCCTAAATTTGCAATAAATCCAAATTGTTTTTTACTCAGTATATTGCTTTTGTATAATAAAATCAGTAATCCTTCATGTATATTTTTCAAAAATTTGGCAATGTTGGATATCAAGGATATGGGGTCTGTAGTTACCCATTTCATCTTTCTTTCCTGCCTTGTAAAATTGAATTACTTCTGCTGTTTTAATTGATCAGGCCATATTAACTTTTCTATACATTGTTATAAACATAGGTCAAATGTCTGCAATGTTTATTGCAATAGTCTTAATAGTTTTGCTATTAATCCCATCAACTACGCGTTTTTAAGCTTTAGTTCATTTATAGTTTTTAAGATATCCAATTTGTTTGTAGGTTTAATGAAGATTGTTTTTCGGGTTATTATTAGGCATGTCTAGCAATCTTGATTAGGTATTTTTATTTTTTTTACTTAGATTCTCCCCAATTTATCTCTCAATGCAGACACTGCCTAAATTTTATCATACCGCCAACTATTGCCATTCACCCTGTGTTGCGCTATCTGCAACCTCACCACGCCACCCCCTGAACTCACCACAATTCTTCAATCCCTAACTCATGGCTCCTTCAACCCCTAAAAATCTCTCTATCATCATCTGGAATGCCAACGGCATTCTAGCCCATAATAAAACCCTCGAACTTCAAGCCTTCCTCGAAAACTATGAAATAGACATAGCCTGCATCTCCGAAACCTAACTCAGTCCGTACAAAAAACTATTTATTCCAAATTATATCGCGTTCAAGGAAAGCAGCAGCGACGGCGCTGCCGGTAGCGCCGAGAGAGTTGCCCACGCCAACCAAAAACGTACTACCGATTACAGCGTGGTAAGGGGACCCGGCGCTAAATTCCGTTTTGTCTAGCAGCATGTGCGAATCTGCCCGGTACCTGTTTTTCGGTGCCCTATCGACACAACGCAGTCTAATGTATACTATACATAATTGATTTTGTAATCGTAATTCGTATGAGCAGTTTCAAACATATACTTCGACGGATTTTAATTGCGTTATGGACGAGTATGTAGAAAAGACGTTGGATAATTGGAATTTATCCGATCTTCTGTACTTTTTCACGGGTATTTATATTTATTTAATTAATACCAATCTACAAAACAAAGACATAATAAAGACATAATAGTATATAGTATCAGATTTAGTTAATTTTGTATAGCTAGCGATTTTGATTTTGATTAATATTTTTACAGTAAAAAAAATTGATAAAGATAAGTTTTTGTCTTTAAGCGACGATAATATTGATAATGTAGTGCCAGGAGAATGTAAATTGAAGAATAAATTTTGCAGCATGTATAAAATGTTTAAGCGGTTTCCTGAATTTAATGCTACTGATCAGTGTAACAATAATACAATAAAATTACTATTGCAAAATATTTCAAATTGTTCAACGAATAACAATAATAATGAAAATACAATAGAGAATAGTAATATCACTGAAGAATTAGAAGACGATGATCTTGAAATAAATACCAGACGAGTTTTTCAAATCGACAAAGCTGTTATAGAAAAATTGAATAACAAAGCTTACGAACACTTTTACTCGCAAAGTAAATTTTTCGTTATTGTATTAATTTATCCATTAGTTGAAAGTACAAACTATTGTTTTAAATTTTATACTTTAGTTCAGAGATATAAGCCACTGTATAAATTACTGAGTGCTGAAAATAATTTAATGGGACGATTAGCACTGTTGAAATACTCCGAAGATCAGCAGCTCGTATTATTTCGAAAATCGATCAGAGATATCATAATCGAGCATGAGTTATTAGGAACGTTACAATCTCAAGTTACAATGGCGTAAGTTTCATTACTATTATAATAGTCAAATAATTTAAAATGATACTTAAAATAAATAAACAAAGTACAATATACTTACGAATAATTGATAAAATTGATTTTTCCAATTACCACTTTATTACATACTCATTATGACGAATTAATTTTTACACACACACACACACACACACACACACACACACATATATGTATGTACATATCGTAAAATATTTGCAGCATAAACAATGAGAAATACCTCGAATTAGCCGCATCAGTGACAGATATTTTTAAATCAGAAAAAGCTGAACTGTACTACGAATCAGGATATGCAACCCACAGGGTAGTGAATGGAAAACAAATCACTGAAAAAAAGAATGTTAGTGGTTTGTTGCACCAGTCTCATGATCGATGGAAAGATCGTTTGCGTAAAGCTAATCTTTTTAAGGTAACTCACGTACAAAAGAAAACCAATTCTGACAGCAACGGTACATTTTTTTATACATCCTACATATTAAACGCTTAAAAACATAAATAATATTCAGTAACGACCACGGAACTTGATCTGTCCGTATTAGATGAAACAGCAAGTGATTTACAAGTTCATGAACAGACCGAAATAAAGGAAGTATGGAAAAAAAATCGTAGTCATAGATTCAAAACGGTGTACACAAATAAAAGTGGTCTACAAATTATAAGTACATATGGAATTTTGACAATTTCATTAGCACCGCAACTAGTAAGTTTTTATAAAGTAAGGGGATATCGGGCTCAGAAAATGGTCATTTTTTTATAATTTTTGTAATAGTAAACAAGAGAATAGTTTTTTGAAAAAATCTTTAATGTCACGCTTTCAGGCATGTTTTAAACACTACACCCAAATTTTTCCAGATTTTTAAATTGATAATTTAATTATTATGTTTGCGTTTATGCCTTTTTTAACTAATAAATAACGACTACAAACTATTTATTCAATTATTATTAAAAAATTATCTTTTGATCTCTGTAGTTTGAGTTTGACATTCCATTAAGTTGAAAATTACAAAATCATCAATTGATTTACATTAATTTATTGTTTAGATATCTTCGGATTTTGAAAATCAAGTTACTCTTGAAAATAAAGATAAACTGGCCTAGAATAGCTAATGTTATAATCAAAGTTGCTAAAAAAAACTCTTTAAGGTAAACGTAAAAAGGATTCAACCGATACGATTATTCCTGATTATAACGATTTATTCCAACTGCTAGAAGTTAACGAAACTTTGCATACTGACGGTAATTGAAAATATTAATTTTCATTTACATTATAAGTGCACATTGTATATAAGTAACTTACGTGTGAAACCAATTACGTTTCAGAGCATAAAATGCTCTCGCATTTTTGCTACTTGTCTCGCTATTAAAGCACCCGTACAGAAAACTACGAAATTGTCTTGGACAGTCATGAGAGGACAAATCAGTCAATTTTATATACAGAATATTGAGGTAAAATTATTCATCTTATATTGAATCTACTTGGATTATTGCATTTTTGGATATTATTTTAAAGGCTTACGAAAACTTTGAGGATTCGATGCAGCAACACCGTACGAATTTTCCCGATGATTGTTTACGTAAGTTTACCAAATTCTGTATTTTGCGGTAGTTTGGACTCTTTAAAGTGTTGCCACGTAATAATCGGAGAAAATCGCTTTCACTTTACAAGTTGTATTCAATCGATTGATTTCCTTTTCAAATTGTTTATTAGTTTAAAAATTGAATATCCCATAATGACTGCTCACTTATGGGCATTTTTTCAACGCTACGTGTATAAATTAGATAAAGAAAGTACTGTCGGTAGACAAATAATTAATGATTTTGTTAACGAGTTAGAAATTATTTCGACAGTTTCCTAGTTTGTTAAAAACAATATGTTGTTATGTTTGTTACATTCAAGTCGTAGATGTTATAATTAGAAGATTAATAAATTATTTATAGTATTAATAAGTAATTGTAGAATTAATAAATTCAATAGTATAATGGATATTCAGAAAGAAATATTAAAAATCACTTGTCAATTATACAGCAACTTGAACTTTTCAAGAACAGATGTTCAATTTATAATTGACATGATGCAAAATTTAATTACAGATATCTACAACCCATTTTGTATGAAAAATTATCTGATAATTTGTACAATGCTGTTAATGACGAAGTTCATGAAGAAATAAGAAAAACATTTAAAAAGTGGCAAAATCCCTTTTTACAACTTAGTAGTGAAGATAAAAGATTAACGTATTACAAAAAAATGGCTTACTTTCGGAGCCTGAATTTTGTTACATCGCCACCAAAGAAATCATTACCTCGGAACGGAAAAAACTTCTTGTTCAAGACAAAAATGTTGTGATGATACATATACCTCTGAAAAAATCGCTTAAGAGTTTACTTGAGATTGATGTCTCATATGATGCTCTTACGGAGTATATGGAATTTCTCAACAATGACAAAACATCCATTACAAATTTTATTCAAGGTCAGCTATGGCAAAGCAGAAATCAAAATTTAGTAAAACTGGCGTTACTCTACCTTTATTCGGATATTTCGATGATATGGAAACAGGAGATAGCCTAGGATCCCATACGAAAAATAATGAAATCGGAGCAGTCTACCTTGCTTTCCGCCGAATTTTGCATCTAAACTTGAAAGTATTGTTTTGTCAGACATTTTGTACTCAAACGATAGAAAAAAATACGGTAACGCTGCTATTTTTAAACCACTCATCGAAGAACTTAATGATCTACGTAACAATGCAATTGATTTAGTTATAAAAGAAAAAAAACGGAGTGAGAAACGTAAAAGTCTATTTTATAACTAGTTTAATACTCGGAGACAATCTTGGAATTAATAGTATCTTTGGAATCACATCGTCATTTTTAAAAACTTCATAGTGTCGAATATGCTACGCGAACTCAGACGTTATACCTACTTTAGTATGCGAAAATGAAAGTTTATTAAGGACTGCCACGAAATACAAAGAAGATGTTCAAATAATGCGTTTTTCAGATAGTGGAATCAAAGAAGAATATATTTTTAACGCCTTAAAAGATTTTGACGTAATTGAAAACTCAAGTGTAGACGTTATGCACGATGTATATGAAGGAGTTTGTAATTACGTCATAGCTGAAATTTTATTAAGGAGATGTAAACCCATTAAAACAAAATCAGTATTTATTTTTTCTCAAGCAAACAGTATACTTATTGAAAAAAACGCTCTGTAACGGTGTTGTATTTACATTAAAGATAGTCTATGAATTTTTTCAAATTTTTTATTAATAAATCAACGAGATTTTTGAGTAGCCGTGCAGCTTTGTTTTTAGCTATATATTACCGACCAAAAAATGGTTATTTCGATATAATTCATTTTAAATTAATTATTTTGAAAAAATCGCTCTGTAACGGTATTCTATTTGCTTTCAACATTACCTGTAAATTTTTTCAGATTTTTAATTCCATTAGTTTTTTTAAATTTTTGGGATTTTAGATGAAGGTTCCTGTAATTTGGGTATAGGGGGTCTCATACTCAATTCTGCGATTTTACCGTTCTGGCCGCCGGTAATGCTGGTTATATATACAAAATGATAACTATCATCAAGAGCGCCATCTATGGCAAGTCGTAATCGAAGTGATCGTAGATGGCGCCCACGGAGTAAGAGAGAAGGAGACTTAACTCCATGCATTGAAAATGGGATGATTTTTTTTCATAAAGAACTCGAAATAGAATATTTACATAATTTCATTAAAACCTCGACCGAAAAATTCTACGAAAACTTCGCGAAATCAAAATACGCTCTAATAAACAACCTCGGTAAATACGAACTCGATCCTAAAACAAACATGCGCGACCAAAGGACTTTCTGTCCGCCCCGTAGGAACAACTATTCGTCATTCAAAAATAAATTCTATTTAATTAACATTGATGGGTTGGGGAGGAAACATATGCAGGGTGGATGGCTGCTTCTCGTAGGCATTTCGCCGGAAGAAACCAGCCGGAGCTCTGTAGAATGGCCCTGCTCGGCTCATCAATGCACCCCATCACATAGTCTATTTATTTCTCTTTCTTTTTTTTTTCCACTCAACCTCATATCCATTCCACCTTTCATCTCATTTTTCATTCTTTTAACTAACACATTACTACAAGTAGGTTTTTTCAGCCTAGTGCTTTTTCCTACTTAACGTAAGCTTCTGCTTACTTCTGCTTTCTCTAAACGTTCTGTAAACTCATCTTTTTATTATTGTGCGAAAATGCTAACTTTAGCAATGCACTTTCACCTCCCACGCGATTTTTCCTTCTTAAGGAGAGGTAACGGGATTGGAGATATGCCTCCCGCCGTGGATTTCATCCACGACGGGGACATATAAACAATCTTCCGGGCTGGACGTACCTCACTGGTTGGGGCGACGGAGGGGCCCCACCATCCCCCCCTTTTTTTTTTTTTTTTTTTTTTTTGGGATGATTTTACCGAAAAAGATCGACAGTTTCGCTCGGCAGAATGACGGTCCCTTTACTGTTTACAGCGCGTATCGCGGCAGCAAAGATAACTAAGATGCTTTAAAATTATAAAATATTTAACCCGGGTTCAAATACACTGCAATGAAAATTTTTTTTACATCGAAATTAATTAACAAGAATAACGTTTATTATTTATCCATTATTTTTAATTTTCAATATGATTATCAAATTATAAACAAATAAAATAAAAGCTTTCCCCAAACCCTCCTTCGAATGTTCTTGTGATCGTGCGCGTTAAGGCGTATGCAAGTGTTTTGCAATCCTGCCAAATTTTTTTTTTTTAATTATTTAATTTTATGACTACGTATTTGTTTTATGTATAATTAATAAATATATTATATTTTTTTTATTATATATTAAAATATTAAAACATCGAAAAACAGAATGAAATAAACAATTACTATAATATTTAAAAGGAATTAATGAAAAAATATACAAGGAATTTTATCATTATTGTCTGAAATAGGTAAGAAATGAAGATTTTAATAACACCATTTAAAATAGGTAAGAATATATGAACTTTATTTACAAGAATAATTATAATGTAGTATTAATTTATAAGTATCACAATGAAACATAAAATAAATAACATTAACTTATTTTTAATATATAGGATAACAAATTTATTAATTTTCATCTCTTTTTTTCTGCTTTTTATTTGAGAAATTTTTATTATTATTTTTTCTTTTAGTTGATGTAGAGTTTGATTTCAATTTTATTCGATCACAATCTTGATTACTTGGAGTATACACCAACTTAGATAACTTTCTCTTCTCTCTCGTTTTTTTCTTTTTCAATGCAATCATTTTTATTAATTTGTTTCGTTATAAAAAACATTCTGGTTGTTAAGTAAAATGTAACTACTCGGTGAGTTACAGTCACTTTATGTTTTACACAACCAACGAATGGGAGTGGAGCTAAACTTTCTAATTTTGATGTAATTTCAAAAATAACATTGGCATTGATATCTTTAAACTTAACTACATCCAGTGTAGCCTTTTCCAATAAGCTTATCAATTAAAAGAGTTGTATCGAAGGTTCACATAAATATCCTTTTGACCGCATTCGAATCAACTTGTAATACTCCGAAACATTTTCTTTTTCATCAGCAGACAAATTAAACGATTTCATGCAATTCTCGCATATTAAAAATAATTTTTCTTACTTAAATTTAGCAAAGTGATTGCCTTTACGCGCAACAAAACCTGCAACATATGCTAAAACGTAATCGGAAGTTGAACATTGAAAATAATCATGCCCTTCCAAAATTTTGGCTGCTTTTGAAAGAGAATCGGAGTGCAACCCTTTATCTAAAATCGTATCTATTTGTGCATCCCATTGTTTTTTCCTCTCATCAACATCTTCGATCTCTTTTATATTTAAGAGCACCTTAACAATATCCGCTCCAGAAATGTTAGACCCCTTTGGTAGTTTTATTAAGGAGTAGGTGGAGACTAATTTATACATTTGAATAAAAAGGGCTGAATCAGGATGATCATTAGACCCACAACAATTCCGCATCATTCCAAAAAAACGCTAAAATAAAATATGTAAATTCAAAAATACATTATAAATACTTGTTTTAAATATTCTTAAAGCACCAAATTTAACGGGTCGTGAATTTGAAAAGACAGAAATACCTATTTATTTAAAAAACAACAGAGTACATTTTATTAATTAGCGGTCGCTCTAAATAGAACATATGTAATTTTTCAAATTTTTTTATTAGTAAATGAACGAAATTTGTTTACGATGATAAGTATATAATTAATTTAAAACTGATTATCTCATTAAAAATATTAAAATATGCTTTTTGGCGAATTTTATTTATTTTCAACAGTATCTGTATATTTCTTCAGTTTTCTAGTGTAATTACTTTTTTAATTTTTCGGATTTTTCCTATCACATCGCGGTGACGTAATTGACAAGAAAAAAATTTTGATAGAATGTTTTTATGAGTATTTTTGACTTTCTGCATTTATTATAAATATTTACACACCTCTAAATTATCTTGATTTAATCTTGATGTCATCAAGTACTTGAATCCACACTCATAACAAGAAAATCGCAAATTTGTAAAGCTCCTTGTAATGATACTTTAAGTCCATAGCACGTTGAATTAGTAATAAATTCAAATTTGTTGTCACAATTTTTAGCTTGCATTTCCCATTCTCCAAGAAATTGTAAGAAAGATTAAATAATCTGTCATTTTTTATTGTAATTTTAATAATAATAAAAACAAATCCGAAATATAACAAGTATAATTGGCTTAAAATTATATAAATGAAATACCTTCCACATTTCATTTCCAGGCTTTAAACTATTCATAGGCGTACGACAATTCATCGCTGTTATAAGTGATTTAATTCGTCTGCAAAATTTTATAGAACCGTCACTATCAGATAAATCTGGATGTTCTCCCTTTAAAAGCTCCATAGCATCAGCAACACCAAAAAACTATTAAAAATCAATTATTGCTTATTGTTGATGAAAAATATTGCATCATAATACTACATTTCGATACTAGTGCAAGAATATGATTTGTTTCTAGCAGGATAATTTACACACGAGCGAAGGGAGTGCTGATGATAAGTCACCCAACGAGAAGATCATCTTCTCATACGAGTATCGAACACTATTTTTAAACACGACGTGAGTGAAACGCGATTTACTGTGCACTTTTTTTAATAAGTGTGAGCGAAATCGCATTTCGCGCACGGAGTGTTAAAAAATGTTGTTTCATATATATATTATTTAAGGACATGAGAAATTTAAATTACAATAATTAACATTTGTTAACTGGAAAAGTTATTTAAAATATTAAATTAAATACTTGTAAAATTTTATTAAAAATATACCGAACAAATGGGAGAGGCTAACGGAGCGACTTCTAAATAAAAGTAATTTTTCTAATTAAAATTACATAAGCAACAATTCAACAAACCAAAATTATACTCCAATTATTGATTTACAAATCTAAAGAAATTGGCATGTGTCATTTAAAACAATTACAGAAGGTTGAAGGAGCTAAGTATTTGAAAAACTGATACCATTTCGATGAAAAAATAAAGAAAATTGACTATTTTCAGCGTTTTGCTTTCCGTTACTACATTTTATATGTTTTGTTTTTTATAAACATTCGTATTTCGAAATTTAAAATTGCATATAAAAGCTAGAGCAACGTTCATTTTGTTATAATATTCAGGTCTGATGTGTTCTTCTCTCAGATGATAATTAATTTTTAAATTAAAAGCTTGTGGATTTTCAATTGCTAGAATTGCGTACCAATGTTTCAAAGATACAATGCCATCAGGCGTCTGTAAATATATAAATTATGTATTTAAAAATGAAAATTATAAATTATATATCTTTTTTATAAATAAATTAATATTTTTTATAAATATGTAATTACTTATTATAGGATAAAACGTACCCAAATTTTGTCATATTTGTTGAGTTTTGAAAAAAAGTTACGCAAACATTTTATCAAATGCGGGAAATCGGAAAAGAACCATAAGCGTCTTTCTGAATCAACAATATGTTCAACGCTCACATTGTTCTCAGATACTTCAAATAAATCCCACATTGATCTATTCCAAGATGCTCCGTCGTTTGCTATGCCATCAATTTTCAAACCTGATTTTTCACTTAAAATAATAGCTTCTACAAGTATTTGATGCAAAACTGAACCATTTGCACTGCCTTTGCTTAGGAAACATCCTAAAGATTGAACCCACTGCCCTTTAAATGGTTGAAACATAGCAACAAATGCGTGATCTCCTTTTTGTTTCTCCTGCTGTTTTGGGGTGTATTTCCCAAGATTGGTAAACCCTTCCATTTGCAATTGTTTGCGATCAAAAGAGACAGTCTTTGTTAATTTCGTTTCTACTAAAAGAGTACCTAAAAAATATATTATAATTTGTAAAATATTTATTTAGAAACAACTTGCATATTTCTTTCAATAAGTAAAGAATTAATAAAGGTTTTTGAAAATATTAAGCTAGATTGAAAAATTTTTCTTTATTATTTATTATGTACCT
Organism: Theocolax elegans; assembly: GCA_026168455.1. Taxonomy (NCBI): domain Eukaryota; kingdom Metazoa; phylum Arthropoda; class Insecta; order Hymenoptera; family Cerocephalidae; genus Theocolax; species Theocolax elegans. The sequence continues at coordinate 11,814 of JANSJX010000522.1, read as the reverse complement.
ACCACGTACTTCAGTAGGATCCATGCATGCTGTTTTATTTTTTTAAATTTTGAAAATGCTTTCATCGAAACCGTAAATTCCTTTAATAAATTTCATGTATCTGCTTAATGTTTCTAAGCATGGCAAAGCTAAAATTCTATGAGCCCGCAAATGATTATAAGTTTTACGACTCTTTATACGCAAAAGTAAACATTCATATATCCATTGATTGGTATATCTATTACCCCGATTATCTTTTTTCGTCGAAGCATTAAAACATGCGTTTACAGCAGCTTGTTGACTATCAGGTAAATTTTCGCAAGCTTTTGCTAATGCATTTACGTCTGCTTTAGAACATTCGTTTCGAAGATTTTGAACTCTTTCTTTTAAAGAATTAATCTGAAAGAAATTGCAGTTCTTTATATATATATGGGAGATTCCATGTGAAGTGATCCATTTAAAAAATAGAATTTTGTTTTAATGTATGGAATCAGTAAAAAACTACTCAAATAGAGTGTAGCTAAATTTTTAGACCTAAATTTCAATTAGTACCAGAGCTGTAGCCAATAAAAAAATCGAATTTTTTGAAAAAAATGACTTTATGGCCATTTTTATCACTTAATAACTCAAAATCTAACAATTTTTTCTTATATACATTAAATTTGAAAAAGTTTATAAATTTCAAGAAGATCTGTTGAAATGTTTCATTTACATTAGTTTAACACATTGAATATAGTTATAATTAATAAAAACCTTTATAGTAAAAAAAAGGGTTGTACGATCAAAAATATTTTATCCATCCAAGAATCTAATTCATCGATGATTAATTACCTTCAAAATGATGCAAAGTTTGAGTGCGGCAGAGCATTTCAGACAAAGTTATGGTGATTTTAGGCAAATTTCTTAAAAAAAGAGAGCGAATGCATTTTATGAAAAAAAACAGAGTAACCGTATACTTGCATTCAAACAATATGACACTATTATTCCTCAATATTACTAAAATATACTATTTATTGTTAGTCATTGATACTTTTTAATCTCTAAGTTGCTTACAAACACAAAACAGTAGGTATAAGCAGTTATACCTGTTATATAATTGGATAAATACCTGAAACTTTTTATAATTCCAATAAATCCAATTATATAACAGGTATAACTAAAAGTATTAGACTTAAATGACAACTAAACAAAAGTATCAGTAACTAACAATAAATAATATATTTTAGTAATATTGAGGAATAATAGTGTCATATTGTTTGAATGCAAGTATACGGTTACTCTGTTTTTTTCATAAAATGCATTCGCTCTCTTTTTTTAAGAAATTTGCCTAAAAACACCATAACTTTGTCTGAAATGCTCTGCCGCACTCAAACTTTGCACCATTTTGAAGGTAATTAATCATCGATGAATTAGATTCTTGGATGGATAAAATATTTTTGATCGTACAACCCTTTTTTTTACTATAAAGGTTTTTATTAATTATAACTATATTCAATGTGTTAAACTAATGTAAATGAAACATTTCAACAGATTCTTCTTGAAATTTATAAACTTTTTCAAATTTAATGTATATAAGAAAAAATTGTTAGATTTGAGTTATTAAGTGATAAAAATGGCCATAAAGTCATTTTTTCAAAAATTCGATTTTTTTATTGGCTACAGCTCTGGTACTAATTGAAATTTAGGTCTAAAATTTAGCTACACTCTATTTGAGTAGTTTTTTACTGATTCCATACATTAAAACAAAATTCTATTTTTTAAATGGATCACTTCACATGGAATTTCCCATATATATATATACACACACACACACACACACACACACACACACACACACACACACATATATATATATAAATTTCATATTTATAAAATCCAAGTAAAAGTAGATATTAATAGAATTTTCGTATAGATACCTATATATATATATCTATATCTATATATATATATTAATAATCATTATATTTAATTCAAATAAACATTTATTTTCAGAATATTACAGTGACGTCGAAAAATTGTTCAAAAAGCATTCTACAGCGTGCGTTGAAATATTAAATATCGCTCTTAGAGATGTTTATACATCGTTGTATAATGCAACTGGTCAAAACAAATTGACAAACTTATTTAAGCAAGTACACTTAATTATTAATCTATCAATCTCAATTTGAAAGTATTCTCGAGGTTCTCTAGAAAAATTAATACTATTTCGTGTATATATTTCCTTCGACAGCCTCTGCCAACCAATAAATTTAGACAAAGCGTCGCATCGAAACGTTTCAAGTATATTCGTTCAGTTTCTCGACATTGTTTCACACATAGCTTTGACCGACGGTGCACCAACTATTAAACAATCGTGTGATATTTTGGTTGACGAGAAAAGGGGTGTCGCGATTAACAAACTCGCTGCGGTATTCGACTTGGTTTTGGAGGCTAACCATAGGAACGCTGTTTTTTTACACAAACTTATGATGAAAGATTAGCGGAACTTCGTAATGTTACTTGGAATGATTACTTTTCCGCTCGTTCAACGATTTATCAAATGTGCACGGAATTAGGATGGTTCGTCAGCACCAAGACGCGACCTTTTAACGTATCCTCCGATTGCCTCTCTACAGGATTTTTTAAGCAACTTTGTAACGATGTTTTGGTCCAGGGTAGGTTCGACTGATTTCTTTTAACTATAATTAATACGTAGTAGTAACCATATACTTATTTAACGTGTATGTTTTTATATATTATTTAATCTATATATTTTTTGTAATTATAATGATTTCATCTACACATTCATTTTTCCATTGCACAAAAAAAAATAAAAATTTTTCGTGCGTTTAACAACAAAAGTTTTCCTTGTTGATATACACCCAAGTTCAAAGTCTCATTTCTATAATAATTTCACAAGTCGATCGATAATTATCATATATTTAATTCAACAAATCAATATTTATATAAGTTGTATAACATTTTCCAAAAGTTCCAACAATTAAAATAATCATGTACATTGTGCAGATTTCCAAAACGAATGTATCAAGGTATTAAACGGACGAATATTGTTTACGGTGGTTTTAACGTGGGAGATGAAATATCAAACGTTATCTTAGTCTACGGAAGTGATGATCCATGGAGAAATTTTGGTATTTTGCAATCAGATAATTCTAATATTTCCTGTATTTATTTACAAGGTAAGAATAAAAAATAATATTTTTATTTATTTGTAAATTCGAGCCAACGATTAATTTATTATTTCAGACGTTGACAATTGCCCATTGAAAGATCAACCCTCGGAAAGCGATACACCACAAGTCGCCGAAGCGAAGAACAAAGTAAAAAGTATAATATACTTATATATATATAATTATTTAAGTTACTGTAGATGTGAAGTATAAATACTTCAGTAATTATAAAATTGATATACGCAAGCATTTCTTACAACGATGATTACGTTAACATTTCGGACGAAGCATTGAAAGATATACTACTTAGAATATTTATTGTTAGGACCGCTGAGTTACAATATTTACATCGACTATGTATACATGTATCGATTGTAATAGCTACCTAAATACATGATTACATTTTTGTTTCATATTTACAGGATTTTTTCAAATAGAAAGGATTTGTTTAAATGCAATATTATTTAAAGATATACTTTACTTTTTAATGCCATCGACTTTTGGCAAGGAAATATTTTATATGCCACATAATATATAAGATTTGAGATATCACTCACTGACTTTACTGTATCCATGTGTTTCAGTGACACTAATGTTTCATCTATGTAAATCTGTACATAGATAATAATAATAATTCATTGTTGAATTATACGTATAAAAACGATTATATTTATTCTTAATGAAATTTAAAAACACATAATACATATAGTAATATAAGTTAAAATAAATTCATTCTTATGTCGACTGATTCAAAACACAATAACAATTACTTTAGTCTTACAGTAAAAAATACAAAAAAAGAAAGTAAAAAAATAACTGCTTACATGAACTGTCATATCGTAGAACAAAACAATTCTTTTAGTTATTCGTGAGTAATTTGGTTTCCATTCTGTCCACATAATGCATTGAACTCCAGTAACGATTACTTGTGGTATCCAAGTTGCTGGTAACTCGAATAATTGCGGATTTGCTATTAAACTATTACAAATTTGTTTAAATTCTGCGGAAGGTACATCTATATTTTAAAATAATATTATATACATTACTGTGTTTAGCTAAGTATAATAATTATTATTATTGGTATGAAATAAAAATAATCAATTAACTAACTATATTGCACTGTCAACTGATCCTTTTTATGAGATTGTTGTTCAGATGCATCAGCGGTTTCTTGAACTTGTGACAGTGGTTGTTCACTGAGTTGTGAAAGTGGTTGTTCCAAATCAGTATTTTCAAGTGTATCAAGTGGTACTAGTATTGTTGTAGAATCTACATTTTTATAAATTATTATTTAACAATAACTATTATAATTGTTAACCCAGTAACTGACAAATAGTCAAAAATTCTTTTATTGATTTCCGTAACTCTTATTTGATAATCATGGTCCATAATAAAGTTAATTTTTTCTAAATAATTGTAAATTTATTCTTTTGAATACTGTCAGAAAATTGACCTATTTCTTTTTTCATAACAAAAAATGTATACAACTCGTTCTATTTGAAACCGCAACTGACAAGAATTGCTAGACCATGTATTTTTTCTTGTTTATTATTAATTTATTATTAATTTATCGTTTATAAAATATACGAAATATCATCAAAAATTATCCAAATTAGCTAATTTTTTGTATATTTCAATTTAGCTTTGTGATAGTAAAATTTTTCGACTCGCTAAAAACGTGTTAGAAGTATGTTTTAACATATGAGGAGTCGAAATCACGTGTTTTTAGAAAATGTCTGTATGGATGTGTGTGTGTGTGTGTGTGTATGTACGTATACCGCCGTATTTTTAAACTACTCGACCGATATCGCTCAGCTTGCGTGTGGTTTACTTTTAATTTCCGAATTCGGGAAAAGAATTTAGTTATCTATTCCCCAAATAATTTTTGATGATATTATTGATTTTTTTTAACTGGACCATATGTGATTTGTAGAGAATAAAAAAATCTATCCGCTTGATTTTGTACTGACTAATTATGTCTATTAGTTTTTTTGTTATTTAAAACAAACGATTTTTTTAAAAACATTTTATATTTCAAAAATTATTTGGTTGAATGTGCTGAAAAAATTCACGATGAAGAAACATTCTAACGGTCATAAACTGTAACAATTTTAAGTAATTATAAGTATCGTTTAGTTTTCGTTAAAAGAACAAAAAAGTGAAAAAAATCAGTTTTCTGTGTCGAACGTTTTCGAGAATAAAAAGCATTTAATTTACTTGAAATTTTGGAAAACAATAGTCTTTTTGGTACTTTCGATCCCTATTGTTTTCAGCTGAAATATCTAATACTATCGAAGTTATTAAGTATTATATATTTTTGTGCAAAAGATTTGATTGCTCGTGTCTTTGAAAATAATTGATTGAATATGTTGAAAAAAATGGTGGTAAGAGAAAATCGTAGTAGAATTATGCTGTAAAAATTTCAAAATCTTTCATGGATTAACTTTTGAGAAAAAGATCATAATATAAAATGTAATTTTTATTAAAATTTTGTTTACTTAGACACTAATCTAATGTTGAACTAACCATATTTTTGGAAAAAAATGTTTTTAGAAAATCGTAAGAAAAGCAGAAAAAGCTATTTTCTTATATTTTGAATCTTATCGTGAAGAAAAATTTGTTGAATACTTGGAAGAGAAAATTGTGAAAAATATTAATCAAAGATTGACGAAATTATAATATACGTGTTAAATGATAATTTCAAAACATTTTTTAACTTCTAGAAGGTGCTGTGAGTGTTACTAAAAAGTTTAAAAAAGTTTTACAGTTTTAAAAAATCTTAGATAAAAACTAATGCAGGGTTTTAAAGTGTTTTTTTAAATCATTATATATATATATATATACACATATAATAAAGTGAAAAACCCAATCGTAGGATAAACGTCGTTTTTAATATAATAAAAAAATGTCGAGCTGGAAGAGAATAACATTTTTTAATTTTTTAATAATCAATAAAACAAACGGCTACGAAAATGGACAAAATTTTTATCTGTTTGACATTTAATCCGTTAAATAGAAAGAAGTTTAAACAAAAATGAATTTTGTCACACAATATTACGTTTCAACCTTTCAACATTGGAATACTAAGAATTATTAATTATAAACTGAAAAACGTTAATTGAGACATTTTTTAGATTTTTTTACTGTAACTTCTGTACGTTGCACAAGATGCTTATAGAAGTCAATAATTGCCGTTCTTTTCAGACGAATCTATTTTATTTATTTATACCTATCATAAACATTTATGTAAAAAACTTTGTTTCATATTTTTTCGATAATATTTTAAATATAATTAGTTTATTATACAAATTAATCAACTTAGATTTTAAATTAAATTAAAAGTTATAACCGTATAAATTATATTAATAAGTTGAAATTATAAAATTTAATGAATTAAACGGCGAAAAATAAACATTTTGAGTTATTTATATATCGAGTTATTTATACTTACTTTCTACGATACAATTGTTTGAAAAGCAAACTGCACTTTCTATTGCACATCTCGCTTCATTGACAGGCGGAAAAATTGATGGTATTGCACTGCGTTTTAAGGAAGGTCCTATCTTTTTTTATTTTAAATGTAGTACCATCTGGCATTAAGTGTACAAACTCTTTTTCTATTTGATCTTCTGCAAAATGTAATTCACACAGCAAATGATTTTTTCTTAACAAACTTCCTCGAGGAATTGCACTTTGCCACGACTTTAACACCTCATCCTGTTAAAAATTTACCATTGCATTATTAAAAAATAAAATTAATTTTTTATTCCAACTATATCTATCTACACATGTTTAATAATATTATATTACACTTGTAGGCGTGAAAAAGGACAGACCATCTTCACCCTTTTTAAACACTCTTTTCCTTTTTGTTAAACTCCTTCTATGAAACACGATTTCATGTTAAATTAATATAATAACACGCTTTGCACAAAAGAATATTGCACGGAGCACATTAATCGCAACTGCTTCAAATCATGCGTTCACTCCGTAATTGAAAAATAAATGAATGTCAATGTTTCATCTACGAATACCGAATCGCGGAATTCCGCGAGCCCAACCACCGGTTATAATTCCAAGAGAAATTAAAATACAATAAAATATAACACTACTCGATATATTTATTATTCGTTTTCCATTTCTTACCTATTTCAGACAATATGATAAAATTCCTTGTATATGTTTTTTCATTAATTCGTTTTCCACGATTAATATTAGAAAATAAATAATTGAAGTAACAATAGCTACTTGAAATAGTTTGAAATCTTATAGTAATTGTTTTTCTTCATTCTGTTTTTCGATGTTTTAATATTTTATATATAATAAAAAAATATAATATATTTATTAATTAACATAAACAAATACGTAGTTATAAAATTAAATAATTAAAAAACAAAAATTTGGCAGGATTTGACCCCAGGACTACAAACACTTGCATACGCCTTAACGCGCACGACCATAAACATTTGAGTTATTTATATCGAGATTATTTATACTTACTTTCTACGATACAAGTGTTTGAAAAGCAAACTGCACTTTCTATTGCACATCTCGCTTCATTGACAGGCGGAAAAATTGATGGTATTGCACCGCGTTTAGGAAGCCCTATTTTTTTATTTAAAGTAGTACCATCTGCATTAAGTGTACAAACTCTTTTTCTATTTGATCTTCTGCAAAATGTAATTCACACAGCAAATGATTTTTTCTTAACAAACTTCCTCGAGGAATTGCACTGCCACGACTTTTAACACCTCATCCTGTTAAAATTACCATTGCATTATTAAAACATAAAATTAATTTTTTATTCCAACTATATCTATCTACACATGTTTAATAATATTATATTACACTTGTAGGCGTGAAAAGGACAGACCATCTCACCCCCTTTTTAACACTCTTTTTCCTTTTTGTTACACATCCTTCTATGAAACACGATTTTCATGTTTAAATTAATATAATAACACGCTTTTGCACAAAAGAATATTGCACGGAGCACATTAATCGCAACTGCTTCAAATCATGCGTTCACTCCGTAATTGAAAAATAAATGCACTGTCAATGTTTCATCTACGAATACCGAATCGCGGAATTCCGCGAGCCCAACCACCGGTTATAATTCCAATGAGAAATTAAAATACAATAAAATATAACACTCGATATATTTATTTTCGTTTTCCATTTCTTACCTATTTCAACAATATGATAAAATTCCTTGTATATTTTTCATTAATTCGTTTTTTAATATTAAGAAAATAAATAATTGTAAGTAACATAGCTACTTGAAATAGTTAAATATCTTATAGTAATGTTATTTCATTCTGTTTTTCGATGTTTTAATATTTTAATATATAATAAAAAAAATATAATATATTTATTATATACATAAAACAAATACGTAGTTATAAAATTAAATAATTAAAAAAACAAAAATTTGGCAGGATTTGACCCCAGGACTACAAACACTTGCATACGCCTTAACGCGCACGACCACAAGAACATTTGCATGAATGTTATGTTTCGGAAGTTACATATGATCATCGAAGGAGGGTTTGGGGAAGCTTTTATTTATTGTTTATATTTGATAATCATATTGAAAATTAAAAATAATGGATAAATAATAAACGTTATTCTTGTTAATTAATTTCGATGTAAAAAAAATTTTTCTTTGGTGTGTACACTGAGAGAAGTAATTCTTTAATTCAAATCCGGTGCATTTAATACAATACACAGGGATTTGATTTTCAATTAAATGAATATTTCTTTATAGTTAAGTCATGGATTCTTTGTTTGTACGAAATATTTTTTTCAATACCGATACATGTGTTTATCCGACTGTGTCAGATTGTATACTTATATTTTCGAATAGATCTAGTAAATTAATTACTTAACAATAATAAATAAAAGATACTAAGAATTATTAAAGAAATATATAATATAGATACGTTTTCCTAAAAGATAATACATTAATATAATACGCATTGATCGTCCGTTCGCGGAACGACAACACTATATTTGTTTTTATTTTAACGCACGAAAGCAATATAGAAAATACGAATTCGCGGAAAAGTGAAGGATCGGCGAGTATTGTTTACAATCGTGCATGCATTTGACGAACTCCGCGTATCGGTATACTCTTTACTCTATCTTGCGTAAACTCCAAAAGTTCTTGTAACCTCTCTTTTTCTATAAAGCGCCTACGCGGATGTATCGACTGATCATTCAAATCATCATTTCTTAACTATTAAGAAATATGACTTTCGAGCAAAGAAATAGTTTTCTAATTTCCAAATACATACGTGTATTTGAGACAAAGAATTACTTCTCTCAGTGTATTTGAACCCAGGTTAAATGTTTACAATTTTAAAGCATCTTAGTTATCTTTGCTGCCGCGGTGCGCGCTGTAAACAGTAAAGGGACCATCATTCTGCCGAGCGAACCTGTCGATCTTTTTCGGTAAAATCGTCCCAAGTTTGATCGCTCGAGCGCATATGAGTTGGGTCTCCTCTCTTTACTCCCTGATGGCGCCATTGATGTCCAGAGCATCGTAATAAAAATAGTGCGACTATTTTTTTCCAATATAAAAATTAAAAAATAACGTATTTCACTTATACGCATTTTCTATTATCTATTATAATCCATATTTCGATATATACATATATAATAAATGTTACGTATATTTGGTTTACGGAATTTGTACGTATTTCAATTATACGTATTTATTTTTTTTACATACTGAAAAAATACGACATTACACTCAAGACCAACGATAGCAGAATCCAAGGGAGCGGAGCACGGCTCGCAAGTCGATTTTTGATCCGCTCCCTTGGGTTGATCGATAGATATGCCGGATTCTTGCAGCAGTACGTTTCCTTTTACATTGAATCTATGATAAATACGTAGTACGGTTCAATTTGCCATGTCGAAAATTCAACTAGTCATAATATGAGTATCAGTATGACACGTATTTAAAAATTTTATAGGAGTCAAATCAAATTATTTTGCTCGGCTATTTGTCTCGAGTCTGAAACAAATGCGCATGCGTGATGTCAATAGTGGCGACGGCGAAAGCATATTCTAGCTTGCCATGATCCGTGCGTACTGCCATCTAGCGTAAAATATTCTTTTAATAATGATAATAAAACTACTTTTAGTTTTATAAAACTATGCAAAACAAACAGTTAGATGCCCTTTATTAAATAATTATTTACTTCTATACAAAGTTTCAAGTCATTTTATTGATACGTGTAAGAGAAAACCTTGTACGAAAATTTCATTATGTGGACGCCGTAGATAGTGTTTTTTATACAAGGATTTCTCTTCAATGCCTCAATGTAATAAATAGAAACTTTGCACAGTGATACATAACTACAAAAGAAAGGGCACCTATCTTCTAGTTTGTCGAAATTCTTTATATTTATCTAGATTGAAGTATTTTTCAACCATACTATCACTCTATTGGCTCGGTCGGTAAAAATTGAGTATGAGACTCCCTTAAAACTAGTTGTAGAAGATAAATACTTAATTTAGATTACATTAACTACAGGTTACAATCTATACATTTTAGTTTTGAATCTTCCAATATACCACCCCCAATCAGCCTAGATTATATCTAAAAAAAAATTACAAATGGTAAATGTCGGCAGCTGAAAGTTTATTTTTTACTCGTTATTTGGGCGTAATTTTGGGCGGCGTTTTAGACTATGACAACGTATATTGGAAATTGTATAAAAATTAAGAACGTTAATTCACTTGCTTACTGCACCATCTTTAACATATTCCCATATATTGCAAATCGAAACTTCAATTACGGAATTAAATGATACATACATTCAGCTCTTTGGAAATTTAAAATCGAAAAATTTGGTCCAACGATCTACTCAGATAACACTAACGAAAACGCAATTAAAAATGTTACAATTAATGGTTTTTGCTACAAAAAAACAGTATTATAGTAGTAGACTTCAAAGACACTATGCCAATATTTGGTAAAATCAACAAAATTATTTATGCTGATAAAATTATATTTAATTACACAGCATTAGTTAGTACCCGGTTTAATACCGATTATTTTGCTTATATTGTTAGTTATTTAGATTCCAAAGAATGTACTGTTAATTACTAGCAAATAAAATTCCGTGCTTGTTATTTGAAGAAGAAGGTGATTTATACGTTGCCAGCAGGCATATTTTATAAATTATTTAATAAGTTAATAAACAATATTTAATAAATTATCTTCAATATGAATGCTTTTATTTATAATTTTTTGATAAAACAAGGAGTGTTTTTAGTTTCGTAATGACACTGCACGGAAAAGCAGATAGCGGGCAGATTCGCACATGCTGCTAGACAAAACGGAATTAGCGCCGGGTCCCCCACCACGCTGTGATCAGTAGTACGTTTTTGGTTGCCATGGGCAGCTCTCCCGACGCTGCCTGCTGCTTTTCCGTGTATATGTTTTTAGATCTATACACGTTCTTTCGTGGACTGGAAAGCATTGTTTCTCTTTCAATCTTATGGATTTCCCATACTATTGCTATCTCTTTTTGTTTCGAGTAGACTATATATATATATATCAAAACAGAGAAGACAAAAAAAAACAATTATCGTGGTTTTTCTTAATTATGCGCGAATGTATTCGGACAAAATTGGATGTAAACAAAAATAT
>JANSJX010000521.1:0-23349 GCA_026168455.1 Theocolax elegans | reverse complement strand
GAATAAGAGAGGAGAGAATGAATGATAGAGAAAGCGAGAAAGAGAATAAGAGAGAGAGAATGAAAGATAGAGTAAGTGAGAGAGAATTAGAGAGAGAGTATGAAAGATAGAGAGAAAGAGAGAAGAGAATAAGAGAGAGAGAATGAAAGATAGAGAAAGTGAGAGAATTAGAGAGAGAGAATGAAAATAGAGTAAGTGAGAGAGAATTAGAGAGAGAGGAATAGAGAGAGTGATTGAAAGATAGAGAGAAAGAGAGGGAGAATAAGGAAAGAGTGAATGGGAGATAGAGAGCGAGAGCGAGAACTAGTGAGAGAGTGATAGAGTACGAGAGTGGGGAGCGAGAGGATAAAGAGGAGAGAGAATGAGAGATAAAGAGATAGAGAGAGAGAGAATGAAAGATTAAGAGATAGAGATAGAGAATGGAAAATAAAGAGATAGAGATAGAGAATAAGAAATAAAGAGATAGAAGGGAGGAAGGAGATAGATAAAGAGAGAGATGAGGAGATAAAGAGATAGAGAGAGAGAATGAGTAGATAAAGAGAGAGAGAGAATGAGATAGATAAAGAGTAAGAGAGTAACGATAGCTTTTAAGGTGCAAACGATTGCTTTTAAGGTGCAAACGATTGCTTTTAAGGTGCAAACGATTGCTTTTAAGGTGCAAACGATTGCTTTTAAGGTGCAAAACGATTGCAATCAAGGTGCAAACGATTAAAACAAGGTGCGAACGTAGCAATCAAGGTACAAACGATTGCAATCAATGTGCAAACAATTGCTTTTAAGGGTGCAAACGGGTTGCAATCAATGCGCAAACGATTGCAATCAATGTGCAAACGATTGCAATCAAGGTGCAAACGTTGCAATCAAGGTGCAAACGATTGCATCAATGTTCAAACGATTGCAAACAATGTGCAAACGATGCTATCAATGTGCAGACAATTGCAATCAATGTGCAAACGATTGCAATCAATGTGCAAACAGTTGCAATCAATGTGCAAACAATTGCTTTTAAGATGCAAACGATTGCAATCAATGTTCAACCGATTGCTATCAATGTGCAAACGATTGCAATCAAGCGCAAACGATTGCAATCAAGGTGCAGACTATTGCAATCAATGTGCAAACGATTGCAGTCAATGTGCAAAAGATGCAATCAAGGTGCAAACGATTGCTTTTAAGGTGCAAACGATGCTATAAGGTGCAAACGATAGCTTTTAAGGTGCAAACGTTTGCAATCAAGGTGCAAACGATGCTATCAAGTTGCAAACAATTGTTTTTAGGTGCAAACGATTGCAATCAATGCTCAAACGATTGCAATCAATGTACAACGATTGCAATCAATGCGCAAACGATTGCTATCAATGCGCAAATGATTGCAATCAATGTGCAAACGATTGCAATCAAGGTGCAAACGATTGCAATCAAGGTGGAAACGATTGCAGTCAATGTTCAAACGATTGCAATCAATGTTCAAACAATAGCAATCAATGTGCAAACGATTGCAATCAATGTGCAAACGATGCTATCAAAGTGCAAACGATTACAATCAAGGTGTAATCGATTGCAATCAATGTGCAAACGATTGCAATCAATGTGCAAACGATGCTGTCAAGATGCAAGATTGCAATCATGTGCAACGATGCTGTCAAGATGCAAGATTGCTTTTAAGGTGCAAACGATTGCAATTAATGTGTAAACGATTGCAATCAATGTGCAAACGATTGCAATCAACGTGCAAAACGATTGCAATCAAGGTGCAAACGATTGCAATCACGGTGCAAACGATGCAATCAATGTTCAAATGATTGCTTTCAAGTGCAAACGATTGCAATCAGGCGCAAACGATTACAATCAAGGTGCAAATGATTGCAATCAATGTGCAAAAGATTGCAATCAATGTGCAAACGATGCTATCAAGATGCAAACGATTGCTTTTAAGGTGTCAAACATTGCTGTTAACGATTTAAGTGCAAACGATTGCAATATTTTCCTGCGCATGCGCAGAAAAGTGTTCTGTATGCGCGCGCAACTTTTCCTGCGCATGCGCAGAAACGTGTTTCTGGATGCGCGCGCAACTTTTCCTGCGCATGCGCAGAAACGTGTTTCTGGATGCGGCGCAACTTTTCCTGCGCATGCGCAGATACTGTATTAGATGCGTGCGCAACTTATCTGCGCATGCGCAGCAGAACCTTGTTGTTTTGGATGCGCGCGCAACTTTTCCTGCGCATGCGCAGAAACGTGTTTTGGATGCGCGCGCAACTTTTCCTTGCGCATGCGCAGAAACGTGTTCTGGATGCTCGCGCAACTTTTCCTGCGCTTGCGCAGAAATTGTTTATGGATGCGCGCGCATTTTCCTGCGCATGCGCAGAAACGTTTCTGGATGCGCGCGCAACTTTTCCTGCGCATGCGCAGAAACGTGTTTCTGGATGCGCGCGCAACTTTTCCTGCGCATGCGCAGAAACGTGTTCTGGATGCGCCGCGCACTTTTCCTGCGCATGCGCAGATACTTGTTTTTGGATCGTGCGCAACTTATCTGCGCATGCGCCAGAAACTTGTTTTTGGATGCGCGCGCAACTTTTCCTGCGCATGCCGCAGAAACGTGTTTCTGGATGCGCGCGCAACTTTTCCTGCGCATGCGCAGAAAAGAAACTTGTTTTTAGATGCGCGCGCAACTTTTCCGCGCATGCGCAGAAACGTGATTCTGGATGCGCGCGCAACGTTTTTGCGCATGCGCAGAAACTTGTTTTTGGATGCGCGCGCAACTCGGACTGCGCATACGCAGATATTTGTTTCGGATGCTCGCGCAACTTTTCCTGCGCATGCGCGCAGAAACTTGTTTATGGAGATCGCGCGCAACTTTTCCTGCGCATGCGCAGAAACGGTTTTCTGGATGTCGCGCAACTTTTCCTGCGCATGCGCAGAAACGTGTCTGGATGCGCGCGCAACGTTTTCCTGTGCGCATGCGCAGAAACGTGTTTCTGGATGCGCGCGCAACTTTTCTGCGCATGCGCAGAAAGTGTATTGGATGCGCGCGCAACTTTTCCTGCGCATGCGCGCAGAACGTGTTTCTGGATGCGCGCGCAACTTTTCCTGGCATGCGCAGATACTTGTTTTTGGATGCGTGCGCAACTTATCCTGCGCATGCGCAGAAACTTGTTTTTGGATGCGCGCGCAACTTTTCCTGCGCATGCGCAGAAACGTGTTTCTGGATGCGCGCGCAACTTTTCCTGCGCATGCGCAGAAACTTGTTTTTAGATGCGCGCGCAACTTTTCCTGCGCATGCGCAGAAACGTGATTCTGGATGCGCGCGCAACGTTTCTTGCGCATGCGCAGAAACTTGTTTTTGGATGCGCGCGCAACTCGGACTGCGCAATGCGCAGATATTTGTTTCTGGATGCTCGCGCAACTTTTCCTGCGCATGCGCAGAAACTTGTTTATGGATGCGCGCGCAACTTTTCCTGCGCATGCGCAGAAACGTGTTTCTGGATGCTCGCGCAACTTTTCTGCGCATGCGCAGAAACTGTCTGGATGCGCGCGCAACTTTTCCTGCGCATGCGCAGAAACGTGTTTCTGGATGCGCGCGCAACTTTTTCTGCGCATGCGCAGAAACGTGTATCTGGATGCGCGCGCAACTTTTCCTGCGCATGCGCAGAACGTGTTTCGGATGCGCGCGCAACTTTTCCTGCGCATGCGCAGAAACGTGTTTATGGATGCGCGCGCAACTTTTCCTGCGCATGCGCAGAAACGTGTCTGGATGCGCGCGCAACTTTTCCTGCGCATGCGCAGAAACGTGTTTATGGATGCGCGCGCAACTTTCCTGCGCATGCGCAGAAACGTGTTTCTGGTCGCGCGCAACTTTCCTGCGCATGCGCAGAAACGTGTCTGGATGCGCGCCAACTTTCCTGCGCTTGCGCAGAAACGTGTCTGGATGCGCGCGCAACTTTTCCTGCGCATGCGCAGAAACGTGTTTCTGGATGCGCGCGCAACTTTTTCTGCGCATGCGCAGAAACGTGTATCTGGATGCGCGCGCAACTTTTCCTGCGCATGCGCAGAACGTGTTTCGGATGCGCGCGCAACTTTTCCTGCGCATGCGCAGAAACGTGTTTATGGATGCGCGCGCAACTTTTCCTGCGCATGCGCAGAAACGTGTCTGGATGCGCGCGCAACTTTTCCTGCGCATGCGCAGAAACGTGTTTATGGATGCGCGCGCAACTTTCCTGCGCATGCGCAGAAACGTGTTTCTGGTCGCGCGCAACTTTCCTGCGCATGCGCAGAAACGTGTCTGGATGCGCGCCAACTTTCCTGCGCTTGCGCAGAAACGTGTCTGGATGCGCGCGCAACTTTTCCTGCGCTTGCGCAGAAACGTGTTTCTGGATGCGCGCGCAACTTTTCCTGCGCATGCGCAGAAACGTGTTTATGGATGCGCGCGCAACTTTTCCTGCGCATGCGCAGAAACGTGTTTCTGGATGCGCGCGCAACTTTTCCTGCGCATGCGCAGAAACGTGTTTCTGGATGCGCGCGCAACTTTTCCTGCGCATGCGCAGATACTTGTTTTTGGATGCGCGCGCAACTTTTTCTGCGCATGCGCAGATACTTGTATTTGGATGCGTGCGCAACTTATCCTGCGCATGCGCAGATACTTGTTTTTGGATGATGGAGATAGGGAGATCCAATAACCCTAATATCCAATAACCAATTAAAGAGGGAAAAGTAAAAAAGGGAAATTAATTCTTAAGGGATGCCATACCTCAATTAAATACACGCATATTTCTCCCATTACCATTATTTAATACAATGACAACCTATAAACGAAGTGTAGGCATATTTGTAATATATTATATAAATTATGAGTACAAAAGTTTAATTTGTGTCAATATGTGCTTAAAATTTGAAACTACGATCTCAAATATAACCTCTCTTAGTTAACAGGCAACAATGATTTGATTGAATTTTGAAGAAACTGGATAGATTTCTAACAAATACAGTGCAGACGCACAATTTCACGATATTGGTAAATGTGGAAACACTAAATAAAATCAGTCAAAGTGCACGACGAAGAAATAAATAGAAAAATACGATAGGTACTGTGACAAGGTATGTTATACCTGTCAAAATAATAATGTTAACTGTGCTAAAGTAATCATGGTCTATTACATTGACAATCGCTATATAATTGGAGATATATTCTAGAAATGAATATGTATGAAAAAACCAAATAACACAAATAATCCAATAACCCAAACAATCCAATAACCCAAATAATTTGGATAACCCAATTAAACCAATAACCCAATTAATTGGATAATCCAGGGTAATTTAATAAAAATTATGTTTCCTAAATGTGTGCTGTTTTGCACAGGTTACTGTGCTAAAGTAATCATGGTCAATTACATTGACAATCACTATATAATTGGAGACTTATATCTAGATATGAATATGTATAAAAAAAACCAATAACCCAAATAATCCAATAACCCAAATAATCCGATAACCCAAATAATTTGGATAACCCAAATATGTTTCGATAACCCCAAAGAATTTAATCACTGAAATATGTCTGTACACATAAACTTTTTTCTGTTTATTTTTTTGGTTTTTTTTTTTGTTTCTGATTGTTGTAAAATGGTCATTACTACTTTAGAACAGTTTATATATATATATACTATACTTTTTTGTTTTTTTTTTGTTGTGGCGTTGTTGGTTTTTTTCAAAAGTTTTAAAATTTTGTTTGTGTTTTTTTAAGTATTTGATTTCGTTTTGTTTTGGTTTTTTTTTTGTTTTTTTTTAATTTTTGTTTGTTTTTTAGGTTTCTTTGTTTTTAGGTTTTTTTAATTTTTTTGTTGTTGTGTTTAATTTTTTACTTCATTTTTGTTTTTTAATTTTTTTGTTTTTTTGTGTTTTTGTTTTAGGTTTTTTAATTTCTTTGTTTTTTAGGTTTTAATTTTTTTGTGTTTTTGTTTCTTAGGTTTTTTAATTTTTTTGTTTTAATGTTTTTTCTTATATTTTTGTGTTTTAGGGTTTTTTTTGTTTTTGTGTTTAGGTTTTTTAATTTTTGGGTTTTTGTTTTTTTTTGTTTTTTTTAGATGTTTTTTGTTTTTAAGTTTTTTTTAGGTTTTTGTTTGTTTGTTTTTGTGGTTTTTTAATTTTTGGTTATTTAGGTTTTTGTTTGTTTATATTTTTAGGTTTTTAATTTTTGGTTATTTTGATTTCAGGTTTTTTAATATTTAGGTTTTTTTTATTTTTAGGTTTTTGTTTTTGTGTTTAGGTTTTTTAATTTTTTTGTGTTTTTGTTTTTTTAAGTTTTTTTGTTTTTTTAGATTTTTTTGTTTTTTAAGGTTTTTTAGGTTTTTTTATTGTTTGTTTTTTGGTTTTTTAATTTTTTTGTTTATACTTTTTGGTTTTTCTGATTTTTTGGTTTTTTTATTCTTAGTGTTTTTTTTAATTTGTAGGTTTTTTTGTTTTTTTGTTTTTTAGGTTTTTTTGTTTGTTTGTTTTTGTTTTTTAATTTTTGGATTTTCTGATTTTTGGTTTTTTTGATTTTTAGGTTTAAGGTTTTTTAGGTTTTTTAATTTTTTTGTTTTTTAGGTTTTTTTTTATTTAGGTTTTTTTGTTTGTTTTTTTGGTTTTTTTAATTTTTAGGTTTTTAATATTTGGTTTTTCTAATTTTTAGTTTTTTTTATTTTTAGGTTTTTTTGTTTTTGGTTTTTTTAATTTTTAGGATTTTTATTTTTTGGTTTTTTTAATTTTTAGGTTTTTTTTTTAGTGTTTTTAATTGTTGTTTTTGTGTTTAGATTTTTAATTTTTTCTTTTTTTTAGGTGTTTTTGTTTTTTATTTTTTTTTAATTTTTTTTAGGTTTTTTAATTTTTTTGTTTTAGGTTTATTAATTTTTTTTATGTTTTTAATTTTTTTATGTTTTTTAATTTGTTTGTTTTTGGGTTTTTTAATTTTTTTTAAGGATTTTTAATTTTTTTGTTTTTAGGTTTTTTAATTTTTTTAGGTTTTTAGGTTTTTTAGACTTATTGTTTTTTAGGTTTTTTCTTTTGCGGGCTTTTTTAATTTTAGGTTTATTTATTCTATAGGTTTTATTATGGTTAGGTTTTTACGATTTTTTTTAGGTTTTTTGCTTACTTGGACTGTTACGTAATGCGTATTAATACTTTAGCACAGTAACATATGAGTCGTTTGGTTTTTTTTTAACATTTTAGGTTTTTCAGTCTTTTAGGTTGTGTAATTTTTCTTTTTTATTGTTTTTTAGGTTTTTTAATTTTAATATTTTTTAGGTTTTTTAATTTTTTATTGGATTTTTAAAGGCTTTTTAATTTTTTTTCCTTTTTTAGGTTTTTTTTATTGTGTTTTTGGTATTTTTATTATTGTTAAATTTTTTTATTTTGTAGGTTATCTAGGTTTTTTACCTTTTAGTGTATTTATTTTTATAGGTTTTCAATCTTTTAGTTTTTTTAATTTTTTAGGTTTTTTATTTTTAAGATTTATTATTACTTTCGGTTTTTTTCAATTTTTTTCTATTTTTTTGTTCTTTTTGTGTCATAGGTTTTTTTTAAGTTTGTTAATTTTTGGTTTTTATATTTTTTAGGTTTTTTAGGTTTTTAATTTTTTAGGTTTTTACTTGTTTGGTGGTTTTAGGTTTTATTATTTTTAGTTTCCTCATGTTTTTTATGATTTTTGTTTATGTAGTAACAAAAAATTCGTTTTTTTTTTACTTTCTTTGCTTTTGTAGGTTTTTTTTTAGGTGTTTTGGTTTTATTTATTTTTTAGGTTTTTTATTTTTTTTGGTTTTCCAGTTTTTTTGTTTGTTTAAGTTTTTTTTTCAGTTTTTGGTATTTTTTTTGCAATGAATGCTTTTAGATTTTGGGTTTTATGACGTGGTTTATTTGTTTTTTAGGTTTTTTTATTTGAAGTCATTCTTTAGGTTTTTTAAGCTTTAAGGTATTTTTTAGGTTTTATAGGTTTTTTTACGTGTTTTCTTGTTATTTTAATTGTTTTTTTTGTTTTTAGGTTTTGTTAGTTTTTTTTGTTTTTTAAGATATTTTGTAGGTTTTTTTAGGTTTCTTTGTTTTAAGGTGCTTTTAAAGATTTTTTAGGTTTTTTTTTTCACTTTTTGGACTGTTCCACATCGTGTATTACTACTTTAGCACAGTAACGTATAAATTTTTCTTTTTGTTTCTTAGGGTTTTTTTTGTAGTTTTAGATTGTACGGTTTTTTATGTTTTTAACGTATTTTTTTTAGGTTTTAGAAGTTTAAAGATATAAGGTATTTTTTAGGTTTTTTTTAGGTTTTTAGATTTTTTTTGGATTTTTTAACGTGTTTTCTTGTTTTCTTAATTTTTTTTTGTTTTTTTTTTAGGTTTTGTAGGTTTTTTTGTTTTTTAAGGTATTTTTTTGTAAATTTTTTGTTACTTTGTTTTAGGTTTTTGAAATTTTTTTTAGGTTTTGTAGGTTGTTTTCCGTTATTTCTTTTTCTTTTATAAAATGGTCATTACTACTTGAGAACGGTACTATATGTACTATTTTTTACTTTTTAAGATTTTTTTAAGGTTTGTTTTAGGTTTTTCTTGATTTTTTACTGTCCGTTTTTCCTTTTTTTGTTATATTTTTATTTTTATTTGGTTTTTTCCTGTTTTTCTTTTTCCATTTTGTTTTGTTTCTTTTTTGCTAATTTTACAGATTTTTTAAATTTCTTAGTTTTCGAGTTTCGTTATTTATAGCATTTTTAGGTTTTTTTGTTTTTTGTGTCGTATATTTTTTTCTTTTATATGTTTTAAAATGAACTTTTTATCCTTTTTTTCGGGAACAGTATGTGGAGCGGCGGAAGGCAGTGGTTGGGGGCGCGGCAGGGGGGGGGGGTTCGGGGGGGCGCGGCCCCCCCGAGTAAAAATAAATAATAATATAATTCTGTTGAAAAAATGTAAATAAGCGAATATCATTATAATTATATATTGGATTATCAAGAAAAATTAAGGAGAATAATGTTTATATAATATATTTGATATTTGTTTGTTTTTAGGAGTTTTCTCTCTGCGTTTCTACGGGCTTGAGACCGTCATACAGCGTAATGTACGGCCGCATTAAAAACGTATCATTTTCTTATCAAATTTATATGGAAATATTGTTTTTAATAGTCAATAAAAACAAGGTTTGCGTACATAATAATGTTTGCGTATATTTTACATAAAAATTTATATTTACAGAATACTATTTACATGTATATTATTTACAAAAAGTTGTAATTTTTGTCCATTATTTACCTGCAATTAAATATACTGATTAGTGAAAATTATGTCAGCGGTTTTATACGTATACTATTAAATGCTTACATTTTGTGGTTCTTTAAATTGGCAAATCGTTTATTTTTCTTCTGGACCTAGAAAAAAGTTTATTATTATACAAATTATCAAGCAATATTTATTTATTATTGTAAATTTTACCCAACATTGTATTGTTTTAATTGTCTCATTTTAGTTACGGTTCCCGTATCTTTGAACGATTGTTCCGGCATATCAAGCCTTTTCTTGAACAATTTTTGCCACACATGTTTTGGATATTGTTTCTTGAGCAGAACAAGCGGGAATACCTCCACGTTACTGCGCAGAAACTCGGCAACATTTCTCAAAAATTCCGGATTGTTCTGAAGGCCTCATCATCGAATTTACGAGAGCAACCATAGATGGTGTCGTTCGATGACAATGCCTTCAGGAAAATCCCGAAACCACAAAAGAGCCGTCTAATGTAACGCTATTGGAAGCCTGGTGGCGCTGCAGGAACTTTCGCACATTTACTACAGAAAAGGCTGTTGCAGGATTGAGGCCGTACATTTGTCCATTAAAACGAGTTTTAAAGCGCCTACATAAGACGGCCAAAAGTTTAAACATTTTTTCTATATGGCTTCCATTTACGGATTCATGCTCTTCAGAGGCGAACATGTACGCGTAAATCGAAGAGGCAAGTACTGAAAAAAAGGGATGAATATTATTTTTTCTAAAATTCGGAAACAATTGTACGTCATCTGTTTTTCGTCGTTTAGACGTAGACGGTAGATCACTATCGTTTGCTTGTGCACATATGGACATAACATTCATATCTTCGGTTGAATCGTAATCGTCGTCCATGTCTTGGTCGTCGCTGTCGTCGTCGCTGTCGTTGTCACTGTCGTCGTCATCGTAATTGTCATGGTCATCGTCTTGGTTCGCGGTGCACAAGTTGCCTTCATCTATCGCCTCCAATCTTGTCCGTCTGTTGGTCTAATCGGTTTAAATTGACTATCGCGATCATCCCTTTTTTTACCATACTGCACGCATATGCATAATCGTATTTCTTGTACTTGTGTGGGTTAAGGAGAGCGTTGAATCTTGCATTCTAACCCATGCACGTCAAGAATTACGTCTCTATTAAGGTTGAGACAACCATGGGCGTCGACGTCACCAATGATTCTCGCCAACCTCGCAACGTCCTCCTCCAAAATTCGGGAGATGTAGGCGCTCCAACCTGATATCCTTTTAACCGCGCCAGCTTGGAGAAGTTGACGGGTCAAAAAGTTAGGGTGTTTTATATTTCCTATACCGGCCGTAATACTCTCCAGCGTCGTGGAGGAGAGGACAACTCAATCCGCAAGTCACCTCTCTGCTTCAAATGAAGCAAAAGTTCCGTCCACTCTGCCACAGTGCTCAGGAAATCGCGTCGCAGCAATATCAGCTTCGTGAATGCTTTTCGTGTATCTATATAAACAAAAAGAATTTTGTGCATTTGAATTTAAATATTTATAGAGTAAATATTGATATCGTAAGATCCTTACTGTGGTGAACAACCTCCGAACAAACAAAAACCTGGTTAGTAGGCCACTTAGGTTGATCTTGTGTAGGTGGGCTACCGGGTTGTACGTCAACCGTGTGTTGTTGATTCGGAGGTGTTGTATCCTGGCCAGTTACGTTTAAAGCTAAAATAATAAAAATATCTGGATGCGTTCCATTGTTTTATATGGGTTAACGTGAGTAAATGTACCTGATGTTGCCGTGGTACGTTAATAAAATGATTCCGCCAAAGCTTGATTCTACTCTTATTGAGTTATACGATGTGCCAATACAATCTTGGCGGTCGTATTTTTCGACCAAAAGCAATTCCCCGTCATCTGCGATGAGCGTGGATGCAATGTGGGCTTGGATTAATTGATGCACGGGCAACTCAAATTAATGCCAATCCCTTCCGCAAGAATTTGAAGAGCGTTACATTCCTTAACCCTGCGCCCATGGACAGCGCCTGTAAATATACAAAGTTTTACTAATGTTAATGTATTTAATAGAATAACATGTGCTTACCGTAGAAATATAATTCTTTATGTTATTGTCATTGAGAAATGTTGTTTCTCCTAGCAATATATCAACCTCTCTCGCGAACAGATTCCAGTCTTCGTTAAAGACTCTCAACGTCCTTTTTCTTATCGAACTCGTAAAATGTTGCTCCTCCAGAAGTCTGGAGGATGAGTTATAAGGTAATAACTCCATTGCGGATCGAACGACACTGGTCATGAAATTAACCCGTACATTCATGACGGGGGTGGATTATTGGTTAGGATGAGGCAATGAATTCGCCTCATCCCAACTTCCCCCAACGGAAAAATGACAAATGTCTTTCGAATCCGTCGCAATATCCTCCACGCTTTCTAGAACAGAGTACATTTTCGAGTTCAAGTCCGGAGTTGGTCGTCTTCCTAGATTGGAATCGGAACATGACCGAGAGGTTGAAAAGATCGCAGCGAGGTTGTAACTGCTAGTAGGGAGTCCGTGTCGCCGCTCACCCTTGCGTCCTGCCCAAGATACCAGCTTACAGTTCAGCCTTTGTGCTATTATTGTTAAAAACATATCAATTGTGGAATAATTATGAGCTACCGCATACAAATATACACGTACACAAACATACACTACGCATACACAAAACAAAGTACATACACATACGCATAATTAAAAAAGGTAATTTCTTACACTCTATGCTGCTGATTTTATTTATTCTTGTTGTTGTTGTTGTTGTTATTGTTCGTGTTGTTATTCGTGCTTTTGTTGTTGTTCTTGTTGTTGTAGTTCTACTCGTTGTTGCTGTTGTTGTTGCTGTTGTTCTACTTGTTGTTGTTGTTCTACTTGTTGTTGTTGTTGTTGTTCTACTTGTTGTTGTTGTTGTTGCTGTTGTTCTACTTGTTGTTGTTCTACCTTTTGTTGTTGTTGTTGTCTACTTGTTGTTGTTGTTGTTGTTGTTGTTTCTGCTGCCACTGTTGTTGTTGTAGATGTTGTTAATGTTCTTCTTTTTCTTCTTTTTTCCTCTTCTACCCCTATTCTTATTCTTCTTCTGCTGCACCTCCTATCTTCTTGTTCTTCTTGTTTTTTGTTATTCTTTTTGTTTTTGTTTGTGTCGTCTTTTATTTTAATTGTTTTTTTTTTACAAATTTTGTATTTTATTTTAATTTATTATTGATGATTCTGAAATGCAAAAAGAATTACCATTATATGTATGTACGTACATACTAGCGTATAAATAGATTTGAAACCAAATGGTTTCTCGAATAGTTGAATAGTTTCCACAATTAATGAAGTATTGACATTATTGGTGTGACAAAACGTAAAGAAAATCTTCTTAGTGGGATAGCTATTAACAATTATTAGTATTATTACTTTAGTACGGCCAGAAACTATTTCAAAATTCCAGGAATTTGGTTTATAACTATTTATATCATAATGTTTATTAATAGTAATTGATGGATACACAAATGGCAATTATAGAATAATCTACAAATCATGAGGATTAAATGAAAATTAACATATGCGTACCCTGCGTATTAACCTAGGAATAACTTGTACACGTTCGTTTACCTTGCCAGTACCTACCTAAAATAGTCGGGCTAGAGCGAGCGTGGGTGGGCTCTTCCGACCCTAACCCTCGCATAAGTAGGGTGCCACTGGTCTTGTGTCACTAAGATCTCCCACTTACACTGCGCAAACCTAACTAATAACCTAACTATTAACTGGCAACCTGTGCTAAGTCCTAACTAAAAAACCTCCACCGTCAGCCGGCGTATACTCTGAGTATACACCGTTGCCCAGCTCTCACGACGGGGACGTGGTGGTAGGAGCATGGACCTGATGCATCTACGAAGGGTATTGCAATAAGACCCAGTCTTCGTGCACGCAACGGTCCTTCGAGAGCCACCGCGGATGGGCCAGTGTACCTCGTCCTAGTAGGTTAAGGACATGCATAGTTACAACGTGCCCAGACGTTGTGGTGGCAATGTCCCACACTGTGTTAACAATACACATTCATCGAGCCGGTCAACGGTGGTAGACTTAGAGGCACTCCACAAGTCCCGACATAGTCTGCACAGCGGTAACCCTGTCCTGCGCTTAAGGGGAGGTCGTACAAAACTGATTGATGGGTTAACAGATTTG
Source organism: Theocolax elegans (assembly GCA_026168455.1). NCBI lineage: Eukaryota > Metazoa > Arthropoda > Insecta > Hymenoptera > Cerocephalidae > Theocolax > Theocolax elegans. Next base: position 9,909 of record JANSJX010000521.1, on the reverse strand, counting down.
ACAGATTTGACAATTTGAGGTTATAAAAAAATAATTATAGAATCATATAATATGTAGTAATATACATAACAATAGGTAAGGCACACCGCATGTGTGTCTATACCGATCGATTCGACAGATCGAGGCCTATAAGAATATTACACAGCGCCACCATTAGGCAAAATAAAAAAACTTATATGTTTCGCAGATAACCTGCAAAACTGTTTATTATTTGCAAACTAATTTTAGCTGTTTTGGAATAATTTTTTGTACAAAATCTTACCAGAGCGCCATTCTATACTTTATTACGATTGTTCTGGTAAAATTTTGTATCATGACATAGCGTAGAAGCAAAAATTAGTGAAGAACCGTAATTAAACTGCATCTAATACAATGGTCAGATAAATTACGGTAAATAATAATAATTCGAAATTTTTCGACTAAATTAAAACCAGAGCGCTATTCTCCTGACTAAATTATAATGTGTGCCAAATTTGGAGTAATTTGATCCATTAAAAGAAGAGAATAGTGCAGAATACAAATTTCCATTTACGCACTAAAACAGTGACATATTTGACTGACAGTTTTCTCTGTTACGACCTCCCCTTAAATGACTACGAGGAGAGAGTTTCATCGCACCCTCATCTATCGCGACAAACCGTGAACGATAAATGTATATTGTTCCCGTTTGAATACATTTATATCCTATACATGTGAATATTATAAATCAAGTTACCGGAGCTAATCTCCGATCACCTGAACGTACATGTCAACGGTCGGTGCACCCCCTGACCTGCGAGTACACTAGGTAGCTCGCAAGTCGGGCCGCTCCGATCGTTGCCACGTACAATAATATGTAATCCCAGAGGGATGGTCTTACCTCGTCCTGGTCCTGGTCCTCCGTCGATGATAGTCCTCGTCCTGGTACTGGTCCTCCGTCGATGTTGGTCCTAGCCTGAAAAAATGCTAATATTAAGAGGCAATCCCCTTACTAGTAAAATGTTAATAGGGAATATTTAAAGTGGCCCTTGCTCCAATGCGAAACTACAAATTGATAGGGAATTTTTTAAGTGGCCCTTGCTCCACTATACATCTAATTATACGTATTAAAATTAATTTTAAGTACTATTACTGTATAACAATGTATAAAATAATCCGATTTACATGCATATGAAGAGTGAATGACAATATTAGACTAACTTAATTTTCGTTTTTTGCCCATATCTCCGAAACGGAAGGAGATAGAGCAAATTTAACGAAATTTTTGAGTCTACCAAAGGGGGACATACTTTCCATAAGCAATCATATGGCCCCATAATAATATGTAATATAATAATAATAATATGAATAATTGATAATTTGTTTCCGTCTATTATGTTCTGACGTAGCTCCGCTATGTGGCGTCTCATACCGCCAAGCGGTCAAATGCGATGTCGATCAGTATATAAGAGAGTTTAGTCCTCCTAACAGTGTCGGAGGCTATCGATAACGTATGTTTTTTCTCGTTGCAGATGAAGAAGAGGATTATCGTCGGTATCGACCTCGCCAATTCTTTGACGACAAGTCATCCGAAGGATCATTTGACAACGATACCGTTCCAGCGTCAACGGATTCCAAACAGCGCAGATGATGACCCGTTGTAGGTGGGGGGGGGAGTGGTACTCCAGTGGCTAAGGTTCCATGATCTCGAGTGATGAAGGCTTGTGACAATGTAATACAGTTTAATGAAATAAAAAAATTTTTTTCAATTTTTTCAATAATTTTTTTTAATTGTATCTAATGTATTTTATTTTTGTACAATATATTTTTTGTGACTTTTTGTTTTATATAACTTTAACAATTTTGGTTTTTCTTACTGTTTTGATGTAATCTATTTCTTTTATTTTATATTATTTTTTATGTTTTAACTTATTAGATTATTTTTATTATTACTTTATTATTGTTACCTTTTTTACGTTTTCTGTTTATTGTTGATTTTTTTTTATGTTTATTGCTTATTGTTATTTTTATTTTTCTTTAGGATTTTTGTTTTTATTGTTATATTTTAGGTTTATATTTGTTTATATATTTTTTTAAATGTTTTTGTTAGGTTTGTGGCGTGGTCCTCACTCTCGTGGCCCGTAAACCACGCTACTCGTTTCCACTTTATTTAATGTATATATATGTTACCTTTAATCCGGTAAGACCCGTATTTATTATTACACTGGGCGCCAGGTCTTACCAATACAATTAACTTCCCGGTACGACTCCTCAGGACGTGGCTCCAACGCCAATACGGAGGTGGCGAAACCAACGACGAATCCTATTTCCTCAGGAACACGTGGCGGTAAATTGTCGAGGTAAAGGTCGTTAAATTAGAGGACTCAATTAATTTTAGTTAGATCAAATCGATAATTATTTCGATTTATTTATTTATTTAAATTTCCGATCACTACGGGTGATCACCGTTACAATTTTCGACAACAATAAAAAGAAAAGATTTTTATTAGTAAATTCCCGCGTAACTAGCCCGATCTTCCGGTCACCGATAATTTATTATATAGAAAGGACGCAGGAGGTCTTTACGCGACGCGCAAGAAATCCCCGGCGATATGCTCGATTTACTAGTAAATTAACGGGTGGCCGTGCAGCCCACTTACCGCAACAATAAACGATCTTCTTCCAAAAATAACGGCTCGACTACTATCACTCTCAGAACTACTACGTCTATCTATATTTCTACAAGAAAAACTACTAATGATCTATGGAAAATACTTGGTGTGCTCGGTGAGACTATCCGGCTACGAATGACGATCGGGACTCGTAGCATCCCGCTCGTCCTCGTAGTTCGTTAAAACGCGGCGCTGATGGTCTTCTTCTTCCTTAATTTTCAACCAATAATATCCTCCAGGTATTAGATGGTTGACTATTACCGCCGTCCGCGCCATCTATTCCGCGGAACAATCTTCTTTTCCCCAGTGACGGAATAACGAAATAACCCCGTATTCCGTTGAGGACTGACTTGCGCCTCCACCAATGCAACAGGTGGTCTTCTTTCTCTCTCGTACACACACGCTGTAGATGGCTACTTCCCGCTCATTCCGTCGTTCCCCTCCTTGGTGCGCCGCCATGTGCCGCGGCGTGCAGTGCGAGAGCAGCGAGCGCCGCCCCCCTCTCTCTGCCGCGCTGACCCTAGTATGCGAGCAGCCGGCCGAGTCGTTTGCACGCGAGTCGGGCGTCGTTTGTTTACACGACGGCGAACGGGTTTTATCTTGTGTTTGTGGAGAGTGCACCAGTTCCTGGGTCGTCATCTTCGTGGCTGCCTCGTTCTCCATCACCAGGTCGTCGGGGAGATGGTACTGGATCGACGTGGGAACATGGTTGGACGTCGGTGGCGGTATGGTTGTATCGTTTTCTTCTTTGTTATCGACTCCCTCCTTTCTCCAATACTCCGATTTCCTCAACAAATCAATAAAACCCTATAATTCCTTCCCTTTACGTACTAAATATCGGTGACGAGAATGGCTCGGGCCAAACGGTTCTCGAATAGTTGAATAGTTTCCACAACACTGAAGTATTGACATTATTGGTGTGACAAAACGTAAAGAAAATCTTGTTAGTGGGGATAGCTATTAGCAATTATTAGATTATTACTTTAGTACGGCCAGAAACTATTTCAAATTCCAGGAATTTGGTTTATAACTATTTATATCATAATGTTTATTAATAGTAATTGATGGATACACAAAATGGCAATGTAGAATAATCTGCAAATCATGAGGATTAAATTAAAATTGACATATGCGTACCCTGCGTATTAACCTAAGCCTACTTGTACACGTTCGTTTACCTTGCCAGTACCTACCTAAAATAGTCGGGCTAGAGCGAGCGTGGTGGGCTCTTCCGACCCTAACCCTCGCATAAGTAGGGTGCCACTGGTCTTGTGGACACTAAGATCTCCCACTTACACTGCGCAAACCTAACTAATAACCTAACTATTGACTGGCAACCTGTGCTAAGTCCTAACTAAAAACCTCCACCGTCAGCCGGCGTATACTCTGAGTATACACCGTTGCCCAGCTCTCACGACGGGGACGTGGTGGTAGGAGCATGGACCTGATGCATCTACGAAGGGTATTGCAATAAGACCCAGTCTTCGTGCACGCAACGGTCCTTCGAGAGCCACCGCGGATGGGCCAGTGTAACCTCGTCCTAGTAGGTTAAGGACATGCATAGTTACAACGTGCCCAGACGTTGTAGTGGCAATGTCCCACACTGTGTTAACAATACACATTCATCGAGCCGGTCAACGGTGGTAGACTTAGAGGCACTGCACAAGTCCCGACATAGTCTGCACAGCGGTAACCCTGTCCTGCGCTTAAATGGACTATGAGGAGAGAGTTTCATCGCACCCTCATCTACCGCGAACAAAACCGTGAACGATAAATGTATATTGTTCCCGTTTGAATACATTTATATCCTATACGTGTGAATATTATAAATCAAGTTAACGGAGCTAATCTCCGATCACCTGAGCGTACATGTCAACGATCAGTGCACCCCCTGACCTGCGAGTACACTAGGTAGCTCGCAAGTCGGGCCGCTCCGATCGTTGCCACGTACAATAATATGTAATCCCAGAGGGATGGTCTTACCTCGTCCTGGTCCTGGTCCTCCGTCGATGATAGTCCTCGTCCTGGTACTGGTCCTCCGTCGATGTTGGTCCTAGCCTGAAAAAAATGCTAATATTAAGAGGCTAATCCCCTTAACTAGTAAAATGTTAATAGGGAATATTTAAAGTGGCCCTTGCTCCACTGCGAAACTACAAATTGATAGGGAATTTTTTAAGTGGCCCTTGCTCCACTGTCAAACTACAAAATGATAGGGAATTTTTTTAAGTGGCCCTTGCTCCACTGTGAAACTACAAAATGATAGGGAATTTTTTAAGTGGCCCTTGCTCCACTGTGAAACTACAAAAACATAGTGAATTTTTTAAGTGGCTCTTGCTCCACTGTGAAACTACAAAATGATAGGGAATTTTGTAAGTGGCCCTTGCTCCACTTAAAACTACAAAATGATAGGGAATTTTTTAAGTGGCCCTTGCTCCACTGTGAAACTACAAAATGATAGGGAATTTTTTTAAGTGGCCCTTGCTCCACTATACATCTAATTATACTTATTAAAATTAATTTTAAGTACTATTACTGTATAACAATGTATAAAATAATCCGATTTACATGCATATGAAGAGTGAATGACAATATTAGACTAACTTAATTTTCGTTTTTTGCCCATATCTCCGAAACGGAAGGAGATAGAGCAAATTTAACGAAAATTTTGGATTTACCAAAGGGGGACATACTTTTCCATATGCAATCATATGGGCCCCATAATATATGTAATATAATAATAATAATAATATGAATAATTGATAATTTGTTTCCGTCTATTATGTTCTGACCGTATCTCCGCTATGTGGGCGTCTCATACCCGCAACGGTCAAATGCGATGTCGATCAGTATATAAGAGAGTTTAGTCCTCACTAACAGTGTCGGAGGCTATCGATAACGTATGTTTTTTCTCGTTGTAGATGAAGAAGAGGATTATCGTCGGTATCGACCTCGCCAATTCTTTGACGACACGTCATCCGAAGGCTCATTTGACAACGATACCGTTCCAGCGTCAACGGATTCCAACAGCGCAGATGATGACCCGTTGGTGGTAGGGGGGGAGTGGTACTCCAGTGGCTTCGGTTCCATGATCTCGAGTGATGAAGGCTTGTGACAATGGTAATACAGGTTTAATGAAATAAAAAAATTTTTTTTCAATTTTTTTCGATAATTTTTTTCAATTGTATCTAATGTATTTTATTTTTTACAATATATTTTTTTGTGACTTTTTGTTTTATATAACTTTAACAATATTGGTTTTTTTTACTGTTTTGATGTAATCTATTTCTTTAATTTTATATTATTTTTTATGTTTTAACTTATTAGATTATTTTTTATTATTACTTTATTATTGTTACCTTTTTTACGTATTCTGTTTATTGTTTGATTTTTTTTTATGTTTATTGCTTATTGGTATTTTTATTTATTCCTTTAGGATTTTGTTTTTATTGTTATATTTTAGGTTTATATTTGTTTATATTTTTTTTTTAAATGTTTTTGTTAGGTTCTTTCATTGTTTATAAGTGTTACACAATAAGTATTACTACTTTAGAACAGTAACATACATACTTATTAGTGTGTTATCTTGTTTTTAGTATCAAAGTTTTTATTTTGTTTTTTTTGTTTTATATTTATTTTTTTTCTTTTGTTTTATATATGTTTGTTTTATATTTTTTTTTAAGTTTTGTTTTATATTCTTTTTTTATTTTCTTGTTTTATATTTTTTCTTGTTCTTTATTGTTTTTTATCGTTTTAACTATCGTTCTTTTCTTTTTATAATTTTAACATTTGTTCTTCTTTGTATATTTTTGATATGTTATTTTGCATTTGTCTTGCACTCTGCCTAACCCAGGACCGCGACGAGGACGCGGCAAGACATGGTCACAGTTTTTTTTTGTTTTTTTTTGTTTTTTTAGATTTTTTTTTTTATTTTTTTTTTACAATAACTGTATTTTTTTTTTAATTTTTTTTTTATTTTCGATATTTTATTTTATTTTTTTTTTTTTTCAATAACTGTATTTTTTTTTTAATTTTTTTTTATTCGATAATTTTTATAATTTTTTTTTTATTTTTTTACAATAACTGTATTTATTTTTTTAATTTTTTTTTATTTTCGATATTTTATTTATATTTTTTTTTACAATAACTGTATTTTTTTTTTAATTTTTTTTCTTTATTGTGTTAATTTTTTTTAACCAAATGCAGAAGTCGATACATAAGCTACTGTCGCTCGGGAGCTTTCCAGTCGTACCACCGAGGGTCCCGCATACGCGGCAACACGTTACCTCGGCGGTCGCACGACTGGTCGTTCAACGTTACCAGGTCTCCCAAGGCAACGTTGAACGAGTAAGCTCTCGAGCGACGGTTAAAGTTTTCACGGTTGTCAGTTGTAAAGAAGCTTATGTACCGACTCCTACATTGGTTCCTCCTATTTCTGACATGATACCATGCCCCCAATGTAAATTGGAGGCAGGTATCCAGTGTCTCCCAGGATACGTGGTTGGCCACCGCAAAGTGAACCACCAACATTCGTTGGTGATTATCGAAGTGGCGGCCGGACCAAAATGCCGCTCTTATAAATCGAGGCCAGCGACGAAGTGGACCTACGAGGTCGACGAAGGCGAGCCAAGGATTGGTGGAGACGTTTTCGAGCGACGAGCCCGCGATTACCCTTGTCTCCCGTGCCAAAGTCTCGTGCTGATCTACAGTTACGTTACGTGGCACGGGAGGCAAGGGAGTCGAAACCTCAGGGGTACTTGCGGTCCGCTCGACGATCGGATAGTTTACTCTGTGGATCGGACGGGGCGAGAAGTGCGGATCTGGAAGTCGGCGACCGCAATATCGCCAGCCGCTTTCGATCTCTTCGGTCGCCGAGATCAGATCCTCCTCGAACCCATCCGACCCAGAGCAAAAATCCTCGACTTGCCTTCGCCAGGCATATTGCCTTTCCACTTCGACGGTGGCCTCGATTAACGCATGCTCTAAATAAAAATTGTTTGGGTCGCCCATCTCTATCTGTAACAAATTTTTTTTTACTCGATTCTTTTTTACTCGATCCTTTCCCTAACGTGTCTCCCTAATGACTGAGTGAACGTACGTATGTCTGTTGGAGGGACAATGGTTGGTTAGGGGGGGGCGATGGTTGGTTATATGGGATGGGTGAGGGGAGGGGGGAGAGGGGTAGCGGGGAGGTGGTTTAGGTAGCCCCTTTTTTTGTTTTTTTTGTATGCTTTAATTTGTTTGTTTGTCTTTTTTTTTTGTATTTTTTTTGTATTTCTTCATTTTTGTTTTTGTCTTTTCGTTTTTTATTGGTTTTTTAGGAGGTTGTAATGGTTTTTTTGTTCTTTTTGTTTTGGTTTTTTTTTGTTTTTTTGTATTTATTATATATTTGTTTTCTGGACAATGAGTATTACTACTGTTGAACAGCAACATATACGCTTTGTTTTCTTTTCGTTTTTGGTTTTTGTGTTTTACTGTTTTTTTTGTTTTTTTGTGTTTTATTAGGTTTTTGTTTTTTAAGGTATTTGTTAGTTTTTTTTTGTTTTTTTATTTTCTAAGATATTATTTAGGTTTTTTTAGGTTTCTTTGTTTTACGGTGTTTTTAGGTTTTTAAACTTTTTTTAGGATTTTGTAGTCTTATAAGGGTTTTTTTTTATGTTTTTTAAACTTTTTTTTTTAGGTTTCTTTGTTTTTTTACGCGTTTTCAGGTTTTTTTTTCCATTTTGAATTTTTCAGTTTTTTTAAAAATGTTTTTTAGGTTTTTTTGTCATTTTGGACTGATCAACTTTGTGTATTACCACTTTAACACAGTAACATATAAAATTGATTTTTTTTTTTACTTTTTTTGCTTTTGTAGGTTTTTTTTATTATTTAGGTTTTACATTTTTCGGGTTTTTTATTTTTTAGTTTTTTTTTAGGGTTTCACATTTTAAGTTTATTTTTATTTTTTAGGTTATTTATTTTTTAGGTTTTAAATTTATAGGTTTTACTTTTTTTAGTTATTTTTTAGGTTTTACATTTTTTAGGTTTTTTTAGGTTATTTTAGGTTTTACATTTTCTTAAGATTTTTTTTAGGATTTACATTTTTTAGGTTTTTTATTATTAGGGTATTTATTTTTTAGGTTTTAAATTATATTAGGTTTTACATTTTTTAGTTTTATTAGGTTATTTTTTGGGTTTTTTATTTTTTAGGTTTTTTAATTTTTTTATTTTTGAGCTTTTTATTTTTGGGTTTATTAATGTTTTGGTATTTTCCTTTTTTACGTTTTTTATTTAATTTTTTTTGTTTTTTAGGTTTTTTATTCATTTATTTTTACAGCCTCCTTTGTACCCTTTTCGTGAAATTAATTTACGCGAGATTGGACGACGCGCCGAATTTAACGCGTCATATCGCCTAGGGCAGGGCAGATACGAAAAAATCAAGTAGGGTCAAGGGGGTTCGTTTTTCAAGAGGAACCCAATGCACTTTGGTTTACTCAAATCGGTTAATTACAGCCTCCTCTGTACCCTTTCCGTGAAACTAATTTACGCGGGATTGGCCGACGCGCCGACTTTGACGCGTCATAGCGCCTAGGGCAGGGCAGATACGAAAAAATCAAGTAGGGTCAAGGGGGCTCGTTTTTCCAAGGGATCCAATGCACTCTGGTTTACTCAATCGGTTAATTACACCCTCTTGTGTACTCTTTTTGTAAAATTCATTTAATATATTTTAACATTATTTTGGCAAATTAATATTTTTTTTTTAAAAATTATGCACAATTGTGGTCCAATGTCACTTTTTCTTTATTATTTTTTTTTTTTATTTTTTCGTATTACAGATGTTTGCAATACGATATTAGTACTTTAGAACAGCAATATACAAAATATTTTTTTTCCTTGTCTTAACTTTTTTGTTTTTTCGGTTCATTTCGTGTTTTCGTTTTTGTTTGGTTTTTCGTGACTTGTTTTTGTAGTTTTTTATTTACAAATTTTTCATATTTAGGGGGTATATTTCACATAATTTTACAAAGTGAGGGTCACATTTCAGTCAATGTTCAACACACTGGGTCAATTTTCAGAGAATTTTGAAGATTTGGGTTATGGGTTATTGGGTTTGGGTATTGGGTTATTGGGTTATTGGGGGGTTATTGGGTTATGGGTTATTGGGGTTTGGGTTATTGGGTTATTGGTATGGGTTATTGGGTTATTGGGGTATTGGGTTATTGGGTTATTGGGTTATTGGGTTTGGGTTGTGGGTATTGGGTATTGGTTATTGGGTATGGGGTATTGGGTTATTGGGTCT
>JANSJX010000520.1:0-23427 GCA_026168455.1 Theocolax elegans | reverse complement strand
AGTTTGCTCGGCCTGAAACTAGTCGTTTTCTCTCTTCTCCGTGAGCGCGATCTGAAGTTTGCCGAAGGAAGCAAGTGTGAAATCTTTTTCTCCTAACGCTGAGGGACACTCAACTGCATACTTCAAGAGCACAACAATAACAGCGAGCGGCGAGCGGCGATACCCTCTGAAGTGAGTCAGCCAGTGGTCCCATCCTAGCGCGCGCCATTCGAACACCTCAAATCATCACTCGCAACAGTATCGAAATAAAATATTAAACAAAAATACATTACCCAATTACCCCACGCACCCCAAGACTGCGTATCAAATTATGTTTGCAAATAATCGTAGATGAAAAGAGATTAAAAAAGAAAAAATTTGAATAATGAGAAATAACGATGCACAATCCCAAAACCAAATCCATAATTCAACTATCCCACGGGCCCGGGGTCTATATAAAATAACGCCGGTACATCGGAGGAAGGCGAGCAGCCGCAAGGAATAATCCAAAACATATACATTAAATAAACTCCCCACAAGCCCGAAGTGTATATAAAAATACGACTGCAATTAAAACGAAGGCGTGCGGCCGAGACGAATACATCTAAAACATAAACGCTCAAATCCACTACCCCACGACCCAAAGTCTATATAAAATACGCCTACACATAAAAGGAAGACGCGCGGCCGCGAAGAATAAATCGAAGTCGAAAGCCTCAAATCTAACCATTCCACGGCCCGAATAATCCACCCGGCTATGGAACGAAATCTAAAAATTTGAAAATTTGGACTTCTTAGCCGGTTCATACGTGTTTACGTGTAAATATCCATTTGAATTCAATCACCTGTCTATGGAGCGGAATCTAAAAATGTGAAAATTGGGCGTCTAGCGGTTTATATGTGTTTCTACGAGAAAAAAAGCATTAGAATTCAAAGCAGCGCTATGGTACGAAATCTAAAAATTTGAAAATTTTGACGTCTTCGCCGGTTTATACGTTTTTACGTGAAAAAGCATTAGAATCAAAGCACCGGCTATGAACGAAATCTAAAAATTTGAAAATTTTGACTTCTTAGCCGGTTATACGTAGTTATACGTGAAAAAGTGAATGTTAATTCAATCCACCGGCTATGGAACGAAATCTAAAAATTGAAAATTTGAACTTCTTAGCCGGTTCATAAGTGTTTATACGTGTAAATATCATTGAATTCAATTCACCTGTCTATGAAACGAAATCTAAAATTTGAAAATTGGTCTTCCTAGCTGTTTTTATGTGTATATACGTGAAAAATATTGCATGTTAACTCAATCCACCCGGAACGGAACGAAATCCGAAAAATTTAAAAATTTGGTTCTTCCTAGTGGTTATGTGTGTATATACGTTGAATATTGCATTAATCAATCACCCGGCAACGGAACGAAATCTAAAAATTGGAAAATTTGGTGTTCTAGCGGGTTATGGTGTATATACGTGAAAAAAAGTATTTTAAATTCAAAGCACCCGGCTATGGAACGAATCTAAAAATTTGAAAATTTCACATCATAGCCGGTTTTGCGGTATATACGTGAAAAAAAGCATTTGAATTCAACACCCGGCTATGGAACGAAATATAAAAATTTGAAAATTTCGATTCATAGCCGGTTTATGCCTGTATATACGGTAATATTGCATGGTTACCACTCCACCGGCACGGAAACGAAATCGGAAAAATTGAAAATTTGGTCTTTCTAGCTGGTTTATGTGTGTATATACTGAAAAAAAGCATTTGAATTCAAAGCACCCGGCTATGGAACGAAATCTAAACAATTTGAAAATTTCAACCTTAGCGGTTTATGTTTGTTTATACGAGGAAAAAAGCATTTGAATTCAAAGCACCGATTATGGAACGAAATCTAAAAATTTGAAAATTGGTCTTTCCTAGCTGGTTTATTGTGTATATACGTGAAAAGCATGTTAATCAAATCACCGGCTATGGAACTAAATCTAAAAATTGAAAATTCGGACTTCTTAACCGGTTTATATGTATATACGTGTAATAGTGAATGTAATTCAATCCACCCGGCTATGGAACGAAAACTAAAAATTTGAAATTGGACTTCTTAGCCGGTTTCATGTGTATTATACGTGTAAAAGTGAAGTTAATTCAATCCACCGTCTATGGAACGAAATCTAAAATGTGAAAAAATATGGCGTCGAGCCGGTTTATAGTGTTCTACGAGAAAAAAAGCATTAGAATTCAAAGCAAGCGGATATGGTACGAAATCTAAAAATTTGAAAATTTTGACCGTCTTCGCCGGTTTATACGTTTTTTTTACGTGAAAAAAGCATTAGAATCAAAGCACCCGGCTATGGAACGAAATCTAAAAATTTGAAAATTTTGACTTCTTAGCCGGTTATACGTAGTTATACGTGAAAAAGTGAATGTTAATTCATCCACCCGCTATGGAACGAAATCTAAAAATTTGAAAATTTGAACTTCTTAGCCGGTTCATACGTGTTTATACGTGTAAATATCCATTTGAATTCAATTCACCTGTCTATGGAGCGGAATCTATAATTTGAAAATTTCGACATCTAGCCGGTTTTGGTGTGTATATCACGTGAAAATATGCATGTTAATTCAATCAACCGCTATGAAACGAAATCTAAAAATTGTGAAAATTTGGACTTCATAGCCTGTTTCTACGACTTTATACGTGAAAAAGCATTTGAATTCAAAGCACCCGGCTATGGAACGAAATCTAAAAATTTGAAAATTTGGACTTCATAGCTGTTCTACGGTCTTTATACGTGAAAAAAGCATTAGAATAAATGCAACCCTGCTATGGAGCGAAATCTAAAAATTTTAAAATTTGGATTTCTTAGCCAGTTTATATGTGTTAATACGTATAAAAATGCATGTTAATTCAATCCACCCGGCTATGAAACGAAAGCTAAAAATTTGTAAATTTGGACTTCCTAGCCTGTTTCTACGTCTTATCGTGAAAAAAGAATTGAATTCAAGCCCCCTGCTATGGAACCGAAATCTAAAAATATGAAAATTTGTCATTCTTAGCCGGTTTATGCGTGTTTATACGTGTAAAATGCATGTTAAGATCAATCCACGCGGCTATGGAACTAAATCTAAAAGTTTAAAATTTGGGGACTTCTTAGCCAGTTTTATATGTTGTATATACGTGTACTAGTGAAGTGTTAATTCAATCTCCCGGCTATGGAACGAAAACTAAAAATTTGAAAATTTGGACTTCTTTGCCGGTTTATGTTTCGATATACGTGGTAAAAATGCATGTTAATTCAATCCACCCGGCAATGGAACGAAATCTAAAAATTTGAAAATTTCGACTTCATAGCCGGTTTATGCGTGTAATATACGTGTATAATTGCATGTTTAACTCAATCCACCCGGCAACGGACCGAAATCTAAAAATTTGAAAATTTGGCCTTCTTTGCCGGTTTATGTGTGTATATACGTGTAAAATTCCAATGTTAATTCAATCCACCCGCGCTAAGGAACAAAATCTAAAAATTTGAAAATTTGGGAATTCTTATGCTGGTTTATGTGGTGTATATACGTGTAAAAATATTTACGATTCCACCCGGCTATGAAACGGAATCAAGCATAATTTTGCACAATTTGAGACTTCTTTTGCCTTTTCTTCTACGTCCCTTTACTACGTGAAAAAGCATTTGAATTCAAAGCACCCGGCTAGGAACGAAATCTAAAAATTTGAAATATTATGTCTTCTTATACCGGGTTTATATGTGTATATACAGTGTAAAAATGCATTGTTAATTCCAATCCACGCGGCTACGGAACGAAATCACAAACCTTTTGAAAATGTGGACTTCTTCGCCGGTATATGTGTTTATACGTGTAAAAAATGTGATCTTAATTCAATGCACCCGGCTAAGGAACAAAATCTAAAATTATGAAAATTTGGAATTCTGTAGCTGGTTTATGTGTGTATATACGTGTAAAAATGCTTGTTAATTCGTTCCACCCCGGCTATGGAACGTAATTAAAAAATTTGAAAATTTGGACTTCTTTCGCCGGTTTATACGTGTTTATACGTGAAAATATGCATTTGAATCAAAGCACCCGGCTATGGACCGAAATCCTAAAAATTTGAAAATTCGGACTTCGTAGCCGGTTCATACTTGTTTATACGTGAAAATATGCATTTGAATTCAAAGCACCCGGCTATGGAACGAAATCTAAAAATCTGAAAATTTCGACTTCTTAGCCGGTTATACGTGTTATACGTAAAAAAAAGCATTTGAATTCAATGCACCCTGCTATGGAACGAAATCTAAAATTTTAAAATTTGGACTTCTTAAGCCAATTTATACTGTGTTAATACGTGTAAAAATGCCATGTAATTCAATCCACCCTGCTATGAAACGAAATCTAAAATTTGAAAATTTGGACTTCTTAGCCGGTTTATGCGTGTTTATACGTGTAAATATGCATTTGAATTCAATTCTCCTGGCTATGGAGCGAAATCTAAAAATTTGAAATTTTGGACTTCTTTGCCGGTTTAGATGTGGATATACGTGTAAAAATGCATGTTAATTCAATCCACGCGGCTATGGAACTAAATCTAAAAATTTGAAAATTTGGACTTCTTAGCCGGTTTACATGTGTATATACGTGTAAAAGTGAATGTTAATTCAATGCTCCCGGCTAAGGAACAAAATCTAAAATTTGAAAATTTGGAATTCTTAGCTGGTTTATGTGTGTATATACGTGTAAAAATGCTTGTTAATTCGTTCCACCCGGCTATGGAACGTAATCAAAAAATTTGAAAATTTGGACTTCTTTGCCGGTTTATACGTGTTTATACGTGAAAATATGCATTTGAAATCAAAGCACCCGGCTATGGGCCGAAATCCAAAAATTTGAAAATTTGGACTTCGTAGCCGGTTCATACTTGTTTATACGTGAAAATATGCATTTGAATTCAAAGCACCCGGCTATGGAACGAAATCTAAAAATCTGAAAATTTCGACTTCTTAGCCGGTTTATACGTGTTTATACGTAAAAAAGCATTTGAATTCAATGCACCCCTGCTATGGATCGAAATCTAAAATTTAAAATTTCGACTGCTCAGCAATTTATACGTTGGTTAATACGTGTAAAAATGCATGTTAATTCAATCCACCCTGCTATGAAACGAAATCTAAAAATTTGAAAATTTGGACTTCTTAGCCGGTTTATGCGTGTTTATACGTGTAAATAGGCATTTGAATTCAATTCTCCTGGCTATGGAGCGAAATCTAAAATTTGAAATTTGGACTTCTTAACCGGTTTATATGTGTATACGTGTAATAGTGAATGTAATTCAGTCCACCCGGCTATGGAACGAAAACTAAAAATTTTAAAATTTGGACTTGCTCAGCCAATTTATACGTGTTATACGTGTAAAATGCATGTTAATTCAATCCACCCTGCTATGAAACGAAATCTAAAAATTTGAAAATTTGGACTTCTTAGCCGGTTTAATGTGTTATACGTGTAAAAGTGATTTAATTCAATCCACCCGGCTATAAACGAAATCTAAAAATTTGAAAATTTGGACTTCTTAGCGGTTTATGCGTCTTTATACGTGAAAAGAAGCATTTGAATTCAATCCACCGGCTATGGAACGAAATCCAAAAATTTGAAAATTTGGACTTCGTAGCCGGTTGATATGTGTATGTACGTGTAATAGTGAATGTTAATTCAATCCCCCCGGCTATGGAACGAAAACTAAAAATTTGACAACTTTGGACTCTTTGCCGGTTTATGTGTCTATATACGTGTAAAAATGCATGTTAATTCAATCCACCCCGGCAATGGAACGAAATCTAAAAATTTGAAATTTCGACTTATAGCGGTTATGCGTGCTATACGTGTAATATTGCATGTTAACTCAATCCACCCGGCAACGGACCGAAATCTAAAAATTTGAAATTTGGCCTTCTTTGCCGGTTTATGTGTGTATATCCGTGTAAAAGTCAATGTTAATCATCCACCGGCTAAGGAACAAAATCTAAAAATTTGAAAATTTGGAATTCTTAGCTGGTTTATGTGTGTATATACGTGTAAAAATAGTATACGATCCACCCGGACTATGAAACGGAATCAAAAATTTTGAAAATTTGGACTACTTTTTCTGTTTCTACGTCTTTATACGTGAAAAAGCATTTGAATTCAAGCACCCGGATATGGAACGAAATCTAAAATTTGAAATTTTGTCTTCTTAACCGGTTTTATATGTGTATCTACGTGTAAAAGTGAATGTTAATTCAATCCACCCGTCTATGGAACGAAATCTAAAATGTGAAAAATTGGGGCGTCTTAGCCGGTTTATATGTGTTTCTACGAGAAAAAAAGCATTAGAATTCAAAGCACGCGGCTATGGTAACGAAATCTAAATTTTGAAATTTTGACGTCTTCGCCGGTTTATCCGTTTTTCTACGTGAAAAAAAGCATTAGAATTCCAATGCACCCTGCTATGGAACGAAATCTAAAAATTTTAAAATTGGACTGCTCAGCCAATTTATACGTGTTAATACGTGTAAAAATGCTATGTTAATTCAATCCACCCTGCTATGAAACGAAATCTAAAAATTTGAAATTTGGACTTCTTATACAGGTTTTATAGTGTGTCTACGTGGTAATAGTGTAGATAATTCAGTCACCGGCTATGGAACGAAACCTAAAAAATTTGAAAATTTGGACTTCTTAGCCGGTTTACATGGTGTATATGACGTGTAAAAGTGACTGTTAATTCAATCCCCCGGCTATGAAACGCACTCTAAAATTTGAAAATTTGGACTTCTTAGCCGGTTATATGCGTCTTATACGTGAAAAGAAGCATTTGAATTCAATCCACCCTGCTATGGAACGAAATCCAAAAATTTGAAAATTTGGACTTCGTAAGCCGGTTCATACGTGTTTATACGTGAAAATATGCAATCGAATTCAAAGCACCCGGCTATGGAACGAAATCTTAAAAATCTGAAAATTTCGACTTCTTAGCCGGTTTATACGTAGTGATACGTGTAAAATGCATGTTAATTCAATCCCCGGATATGGAACGTAATGTAAAATTTGAAAATTTGAACTTCTTAGCCGGTTCATACGTGTTTATACGTGAAATAGCATTTGAATTCAACTCACCCTGGCTATGGAGCGAAATCTAAAATTTGAAATTTTGGACTTGTTGCCGGTTAAGTGTGTATATACGTGTAAAAATGCATGTTAATTCAATCCACCCGGCTATGGAACGAAATCAAAAAATTTGATAATTTGAACTTCTTAGCCGGTTCATACGTGTTTATACGTGAAAATATGCATGTAAATTCAATCCACGCGGCTATGAAACGAAATCTAAAAATTTGAAAATTTGGACTTCTTAGCGGTTTATGCGTGTTTTATACGTGTGAAATGCATGTTCATTCAATCGACGCGGCTATGGAACTAAATCTAAAAATTTGAAAATTTGACTTCTTAACCGGTTTATATGTGTATATACGTGTAAAAGTGAATGTTAATTCAATCCACCGGCTATGGAAGGAAATCTAAAAATTTGAAAATTGGGCTACTAGCCGGTTTATATGTGTTTCTACGAGAAAAAAAGCATTAGAATTCAAAGCCCGCGGCTATGGTACGAAATCTAAAAATTTGAAAATTTTGACGTCTTCGCCGGTATATACGTTTTTATACGTGAAAATATGCATCTGAATTCAAAGCAACCTGCTATGGAACGAAATCTAAAATTTTGAAAATTTCGAGTTCTTAGCCGGTTTATGCGTGTATATACGTGTAAAAATGCATGTTAATTCAATCCACCCGGCTATGGAAGGAAATCAAAAAATTTGAAAATGTGAACTTCTTCGCCGGTTTATACGTGTTTATACGTGAAAATATGCATTTGAATTCAATTCACCTGGCTATGAAACGAAATCTAAAAATTTGAGAATTTGGACTTCTTAGCCGGTTTTTGTTTGTATATACGTGTAAAAATGAATGTTAATTCAATCCACCAGGCTATGGAACGAAATCCAAAAATTTGAAAATTTGGTCTTCGTAGCTGGTTCATACGTGTTTATACGTGAAAATATGCATTTGAATTCAATTCACCTGGCTATGGAGCGAAATCTAAAAATTTGAAATTTTGGACTTCTTTGCCGGTTCATACGTGTTTATACGTGAAAATATGCATTTGAATTCAATTCTCCTGGCTATGGAGCGAAATCTAAAAATTTGAAATTTTGGACTTCCTTGCCGGTTTAGGTGTGGTTATACGTGTAAAAATGCATGTTCATTCAATCGACGCGGCTATGGAACTAAATCTAAAAATTTGAAAAATTGGACTTCTTAACCGGTTTATATGTGTATATACGTGTAAAAGTGAATGTTAATTCAATCCACCCGGCTATGGAACGAAATCTAAAAATTTGAAAAATTGGCCTTCTTAGCCGGTTTATATGTGTTTCTACGAGAAAAAAAGCATTAGAATTCAAAGCACGCGGCTATGGTACGAAATCTAAAAATTTGAAAATTTTGACGTTTTCGCCGGTTTATACGTTTTTATACGTGAAAATATGCATCTGAATTCAAAGCACCCTGCTATGTAACGAAATCTAAAAATTTGAAAATTTGGAATTCTTAGCTGGTTTATGTGTGTATATACGTGTAAAAATGCTTGTTAATTCGTTCCACCCGGCTATGGAACGTAATCAAAAAATTTGAAAATTTGGACTTCTTCGCCGGTTTATACGTGTTTATACGTGAAAATATGCATTTGAATTCAAAGCACCCGGCTATGAAACGAAATCTAAAAATTTGAGAATTTGGACTTCTTAGCCGGTTTTTGTTTGTATATACGTGTAAAAATGAATGTTAATTCAATCCACCAGGCTATGGAACGAAATCCAAAAATTTGAAAATTTGGTCTTCGTAACTGGTTCATACGTGTTTATACGTGAAAATATGCATTTGAATTCAATTCACCTGGCTATGGAGCGAAATCTAAAAATTTGAAATTTTGGACTTCTTTGCCGGTTCATACGTGTTTATACGTGAAAATATGCATTTGAATTCAATTCTCCTGGCTATGGAGCGAAATCTAAAAATTTGAAATTTTGGACTTCCTTGCCGGTTTAGGTGTGGTTATACGTGTAAAAATGCATGTTCTTCAATCGACGCGGCTATGGAACTAAATCTAAAATTTGAAAAATTGGACTTCTTAACCGGTTTATATGTGTATATACGTGTAAAAGTGAATGTTAATTCAATCCACCGGCTATGGAACGAAATCTAAAATTTGAAAAATTGGCCTTCTTAGCCGGTTTATATGTGTTCTACGAGAAAAAAAGCATTAGAATTCAAAGCACGCGGCTATGGAACGAAATCTAAAATTTTTAAATTTGGACTTCTTAGCCGGTTTATATGTTTTTATACGTGCAAATATGCATTTGAATTCAAACACCGGGCTGTGGAAGGAAATCTAAAAATTTAAAATTCGACTTATTAGCCGGTTTAGGTGTGTATATACGTGTAAAAATGCATGTTAATTCAATCCACCCGGCTATGGAACGAAATGTGAAAATTTGAAAATTTGAACTTCTTAGCCGGTTCATACGTTTTTATACGTGAAAATATGCATCTGAATTCAAAGCACCCTGCTATGTAACGAAATCTAAAAATTTGAAAATTTGGAATTCTTAGCTGGTTTATGTGTGTATATACGTGTAAAAATGCTTGTTAATTCGTTCCACCCGGCTATGGAACGTAATCAAAAAATTTGAAAATTTGGACTTCTTCGCCGGTTTATACGTGTTTATACGTGAAAATATGCATTTGAATTCAAAGCACCCGGCTATGGACCGAAATCCAAAAATTTGAAAATTTGGACTTCGTAGCCGGTTCATACGTGTTTATACCTGAAAATATGCATTTGAATTCAAAGCACCCGGCTATGGAACGAAATCTAAAAATCTGAAAATTTCGACTTCTTAGCCGGTTTATACGTAGTGATACGTGTAAAAATGCATGTTAATTCAATCCACCCGGCTATGGAACGAAATGTAAAAATTTGAAAATTTGAACTTCTTAGCCGGTTCATACGTGTTTATACGTGAAAATATGCATTTGAATTCAACTCACCTGGCTATGGAGCGAAATCTAAAAATTTGAAATTTTGGACTTGTTGCCGGTTTAGGTGTGTATATACGTGTAAAAATGCATGTTAATTCAATCCACCCGGCTATGGAACGAAATCAAAAATTTGATAATTTGAACTTCTTAGCCGGTTCATACGTGTTTATACGTGAAAATATGCATGTAAATTCAATCCACCCGGCTATGAAACGAAATCTAAAAATTTGAAAATTCGGACTTCGTAGCCGGTTCATACTTGTTTATACGTGAAAATATGCATTTGAATTCAAAGCACCCGGCTATGGAACGAAATCTAAAAATCTGAAAATTTCGACTTCTTAGCCGGTTTATACGTGTTTATACGTAAAAAAAGCATTTGAATTCAATGCACCCTGCTATGGAACGAAATCTAAAAATTTTAAAATTTGGACTGCTCAGCCAATTTATACGTGTTAATACGTGTAAAAATGCATGTTAATTCAATCCACCCTGCTATGAAACGAAATCTAAAAATTTGAAAATTTGGACTTCTTAGCCGGTTTATGCGTGTTTATACGTGTAAATATGCATTTGAATTCAATTTTCCTGGCTATGGAGCGAAATCTAAAAATTTGAAATTTTGGATTTCTTTGCCGGTTAAGTGTGTATATACGTGTAAAATGCATGTTAATTCAATCCACGCGGCTACGGAACGAAATCAAAAAATTTGAAATGTGGACTTCTTCGCCGGTTTATATGTGTTTATACGTGTAAAAATGTATCTTAATTCAATGCACCCGGCTAAGGAACAAAATCTAAAAATTTGAAAATTTGGAATTCTTAGCTGGTTTATGTGTGTATATACGTGTAAAAATGCTTGTTAATTCGTTCCACCCGGCTATGGAACGTAATTTAAAAATTTGAAAATTTGGACTTCTTCGCCGGTTTATACGTGTTTATACGTGAAAATATGCATTTGAATTCAAAGCACCCGGCTATGGACCGAAATCCAAAAATTTGAAAATTTGGACTTCGTAGCCGGTTCATACTTGTTTATACGTGAAAATATGCATTTGAATTCAAAGCACCCGGCTATGGAACGAAATCTAAAAATCTGAAAATTTCGACTTCTTAGCCGGTTTATACGTGTTTATACGTAAAAAAAGCATTTGAATTCAATGCACCCTGCTATGGAACGAAATCTAAAAATTTTAAAATTTGGACTTCTCAGCCAATTTATACGTGTTAATACGTGTAAAAATGCATGTTAATTCAATCCACCCTGCTATGAAACGAAATCTAAAAATTTGAAAATTTGGACTTCTTAGCCGGTTTATGCGTGTTTATACGTGTAAACTATGCATTTGAATTCAATTCCTCCTGGCTATGGAGCGAAATCTAAAAATTTGAAATTTGGACTTCTTAACCGGTTTATATGTGTGTATACGTGTAATAGTGAATGATAATTCAGTCCACCCGGCTATGGAACGAAAACTAAAAATTTTAAATTTGGACTGCGCAGCCAATTTATACGTGTTAATACGTGTAAAATGCATGTTAATTCAATCCACCCTGCTATGAAACGAAATCTAAAAATTTGAAAATTGGACTTCTTAGCCGGTTTACAATGTGTATATACGTGTAAAAGTGAATGTTAATTCAATCCACCCGGCTATTAAACGAAATCTAAAAATTTGAAAATTTGGACTTCTTAGCCGGTTTATGCGTCTTTATACGTGAAAAGAAGCATTTGAATTCAATCCACCCGGCTATGGAACGAAATCCAAAAATTTGAAAATTTGGACTTCGTAGCCGGTTTATATGTGTATGTACGTGTAATAGTGAATGTTAATTCAATCCACCCGGCTATGGAACGAAAACTAAAAATTTGAAAATTTGGACTTCTTTGCCGGTTTATGTGTGTATATACGTGTAAAAGTCAATGTTAATTCAATCCACCCGGCTAAGGAACAAAATCTAAAAATTTGAAATTTGGAATTCTTAGCTGGTTTATGTGTGTATATACGTGTAAAAATATATACGATCCACCCGGCTATGAAACGGAAATCAAAAATTTTGAAAATTTGGACTACTTTTCCTGTTTCTACGTCTTTATACGTGAAAAAAGCATTTGAATTCAAAGCACCCCGGCTATGGAACGAAATCTAAAAATTTGAAAATGTTTGTCTTCTTAAACCGGTTTATTATGTGTCTATACGTGTAAAAGTGAATGTAATTCAATCCACCCGTCTATGGAACGAAATCTCAAAATAGTTGAAAAATTGGGCGTCTTAGCCGGTTTATATGTTTTCTACGAGAAAAAAGCATTAGAATTCAAAGCACGCCGGCTATGGTACGAATCTAAAATTTTGAAAATTTTGACGTCTTCGCCGGTTTATACGTTTTTATACGTGAAAAAAGCATTAGAATTCAATGCACCCTGCTATGGAACGAAATCTAAAATTTTAAAATTTGGACTGCTCAGCCAATTTATACGGGTAATACGTGTAAAAATGCATTTAATTCAATCCACCCTGCTAGAAACGAAATCTAAAAATTTGAAATTTTTGGACTTCTTAACCGGTTTATATGTGTTTATACGTGTAATAGTGAATGATAATTCAGTCCACCCCGGCTATGGAACGAAAAACTAAAAATTTGAAAATTTGGACTTCTTAGCCGGTTTACATGTGTATATACGTGTAAAGTGAATGTTAATTCCAATCACCCGGCTATGAAAACGAAATCTAAAAATTTGAAAATTTGGACTTCTTAGCCGGTTTATGCGTCTTTATACGTGAAAAGAAGCATTTGAATCAATCCACCGGCTATGAGACGAAATCCAAAAATTTGAAAATTTGGACTTCGTAGCCGGTTCATACGTGTTTATACTGTGAAAAATATGCAATCGAATTCAAAGCACCCGGCTATGGAACGAAATCTAAAATCTGAAAATTCGACTTCTTAGCCGGTTTAGACGTAGTGATACGTGTAAAAATGCATGTTAATTCAATCCACCCGGATATGGAACGTAATGTAAAAATTTGAAAATTTGAACTCTTAGCCGGTTCATACGTGTTTATACGTGAAAATATGCATTTGAATTCAACTCACCTGGACTATGGACGGAAATCTAAAAATTTGAAATTTTGACTTGTTGCCGGTTAAGTGTGTATATACGTGTAAAAAGTGCATGTTAATTCAATGCACCCGGCTATGGAACGAAATCAAAAAATTTGATAATTTGAACTTCTTAGCCGGTTCATACGTGTTTATACGTGAAAATATGCATGTAAATTCAATCCACGCGGCTATGAAACGAAATCTAAAAATTTGAAAATTTGGACTTCTTAGCCGGTTTATGCGTGTTTATACGTGTGAAAATGCATGTTCATTCAATCGACGCGGCTATGGAACTAAATCTAAAAATTTGAAAATTTGGACTTCTTAACCGGTTTATATGTGTATATACGTGTAAAAGTGAATGTTAATTCAATCCACCCGGCTATGGAAGGAAATCTAAAAATTTGAAAAATTGGGCTACTTAGCCGGTTTATAGTGTTTTCTACGAGAAAAAAAAGCATTAGAATTCAAAGCACGCGGCTATGGTACGAAATCTAAAAATTTGAAAATTTTGACGTCTTCGCCGGTATATAAGTTTTTATACGTGAAAATATGCATCTGAATTCAAAGCAACCTGCTATGGAACGAAATCTAAAATTTTGAAAATTTCGAGTTCTTAGCCGGTTTATGCGTTGTATATACGTGTTAAAAATGCATGTTAATTCAATCCACCCGGCTATGGAAGGAATCAAAAAATTTGAAAATGTGAACTTCTTCGCCGGTTTATATCGTGTTTATACGTGAAAATATGCATTTTGGAATTCAATTCACCTGGCTATGAAACGAAATCTAAAAATTTGAGGAATTTGGACTCTTAGCCCGGTTTTTGTTTGTATATACGTGTAAAAGAATGTTAATTCAATCCACCAGGCTATGAACGAAATCCAAAATTTGAAAATTTGGTCTTCGTAACTGGTTCATACGTGTTTATACGTGAAAAATATGCATTGAATTCAATTCACCTGGCTATGGAGCGAAATCTAAAAATTTGAAATTTTGGACTTCTTTTGCCGGTTCATACGTGTTTATACGTGAAAATATGCATTTGAATTCAATGCTCCTGGCTATGGAGCGAAATCTAAAATTTGAAAATTTTGGACTTCCTTGCCGGTTTAGGTGTGGTTATACGTGTAAAAATGCATGTTCATTCAATCGACGCTGGCTATGGAACTAAATCTAAAAATTTGAAAAATTGGACTTCATAACCGGTTTATATGTTTATATACGTGTAAAGTGAATGTTAATTTCAATCCACCCGGCTATGGAACGAAATCTAAAATTGGAAAAATTGGCCTTCTAGCCGGTTTATATGTGTTTCTACGAGAAAAAAAGCATTAGAATTCAAAGCCGCGGCTATGGGACAAATCTAAAAATTTGAAAATTTTGACGTTTCGCCGGTTTCTACGTTTTTATACGTGAAAATTGCATCTGAATTCAAAGCACCCTGCTATGTAACGAATCTAAAAATTTGAAATTGAATTCTTAGCTGGTTATGTGTGTATATACGTGTAAAATGCTTGTTAATTCGTTCCACCCGGCTATGGAAACGTAATCAAAAATTTGAAAATTTGGACTTCTTCGCCGTTTATACGTGGTTTATACGTGAAAATATGCATTTGAATTCAAAGCACCCGGCTATGGACGAAATCCAAATTTGAAAATTTGGACTTCGTAGCCGGTTCAACGTTTTATACTGAAAATATGCATTTGAATTCAAAGCACCCGGCTAGTGAAAGAAATCTAAAAATCTGGCAAATTTCGACTTCTTAGCCGGTTTATACGTAGTGATACGTTGGTAAAATGCATGTTAATTCAATGCACCCGGCCTATGGAACGAAATGTAAAATTTGAAAATTTGAACTTCTTAGCCGGTTCATACGTGTTATACGTGAAAAATATGCATTTGAATTCAACTCACCTGGCTATGGAGCGAATCTAAAAAGTTGAAATTTTGGACTTGTTGCCGGTTTAGGTGTGTATATACGTGTAAAAATGCAGTGTTAATTCAATCCACCCGGCTATGGAACGAAATCAAAATTTGATAATTTGAACTTCTTAGCCGTTCATACGTGTTTATACGTGAACAATATGCAATGTAAATTCAATCCACCCGGCTATGAAACGAAATCTAAAAATTTGAAAATTTGGACTTCTTAGCCGGTTTATGCGTGTTTATACGTGTAAAAATGCATGTCATTCAATCGACGCGGCTATGGAAACTAAATCTAAAAATTTGAAAATTTGGACTTCTTAACCGGTTTATATGTGTATATACGTGTAAAAGTGAATGTTAATTCAATCCACCCGGCTATGGAACGAAATCTAAAAATTTGAAAATTTGGACTTCTTCGCCGGTTTATACGTGTTTATACGTAAAAATATGCATTTGAATTCAAAGCACGCGGCTATGGTACGAAATCTAAAATTTGAAAATTTTGACGTCTTCGCCGGTTTATTACGTTTATATACGTGAAAATATGCATCTGAATTCAAAGCACCCTGCTATGGAACGAAATCTAAAAATTTGAAAATTTCGAGTTCTTAGCCGGTTTATGCGTGTATATACGTGTAAAAATGCATGTTAATTCAATCCACCCGGCTATGGAAGGAAATCAAAAAATTTGAAAATGTCGACTTCTTCGCCGGTTCATACGTGTTTATACGTGAAAATATGCATTTGAATTCAATTCTCCTGGCTATGGAGCGAAATCTAAAAATTTGAAATTTTGGACTTCCTTGCCGGTTTAGGTGTGGTTATACGTGTAAAAATGCATGTTCATTCAATCGACGCGGCTATGGAACTAAATCTAAAAATTTGAAAATTTGGACTTCTTAACCGGTTTATATGTGTATATACGTGTAAAAGTGAATGTTAATTCAATCCACCCGGCTATGGAACGAAATCTAAAAATTTGAAAAATTGGCCTTCTTAGCCGGTTTATACGCGTTTATGCGTGAAAAAACCATTTGAAATCAAAGCACCCGTCTATGGAACGTAATCTTAAAATTTGAAAATTTCGACATCTTAGCCGGTTTAGGTGTGTATATACGTGTAAAAATGCATGATAATTCAATCCACCCGGCTATGGAACGAAATCCAAAAATTTGAAAATGTGGACTTCTTAGCGGTTTATGCGTGTATATACGTGTAATATTTCATGTTAACTCAATCCATCCGGCAACGGAACGAAATCGAAAATTTAAAAATTTGGTCTCCCTAGCTGGTTATGTGTGTATATACGTGTAATATTGCATGTTTAACTCAATCCACCCGGCAACGGAACGAAATCGAAAATTTGAAAATTTGGTCTTTCTAGCTGGTTTATGTGTGTATATACTTGAAAAAAGCATTTGAATTCAAAGCACCGGCTATGGAACGAAATCTAACAATTTGAAATATTTCAACTTCTTAGCCGGTTTATGTTTGTTTATACGAGAAAAAAGCATTTGAATTCAAAGCACCCCGATTATGGAACGAAATCTAAAAATTTGAAATTTGGTCTTCGTAGCTGGTTTATGTGTGTATATACGTAAAAAAAGCATTTGAATTCCAAGCACCCGGCTGTGGAAAGAAATCTAAAAATTTGAAAAATTTCGACTTCTTAGCCGGTTTATGTGTGTTATACGTGTAAAAATGCATGTTAATTCAAACCCCCGGCAATGGAACGAAATCTAAAAATTTGAAATTTTGGACTTCTTAGCCGGTTAAGTGTGTATATACGTGTAAAAATGCAGTTAATTCCATCCACCGGCTATGGAACGAAATCTAAAAATTTGAAAATTTGAACTTCTTAGCCGGTCATACGTGTTTATACGTGAAAATATGCATTTGAATTCAATTCACCTGGCTATGGAGCGACATCTAAAAATTTGAAATTTTGGACTTCTTAGCCGGATAAGTGTATATACGTGTAAAAATGGATGTTAATTCAATCCACCCGGCTATGGAACGAAATCAAAAACTTGAAAATGTGGACTTCTTCGCCGGTTTATACGTGTTTGTACGTGGAAAAAAGCATTTGAATTCAATGCACCCGCTATGGAACGAAATCTAAAAATTTTTAAATTTGGACTTCTTAGCCGGTTTATATGTTTTATACGTGCAAATATGCATTTGAATTCAAACACCGGGCTGTGGAAGGAAATCTAAAAATTTAAAATTGATTATTAGCCGGTTTAGTGTGTATACGTGTAAAAATGCATGTTAATTCAATCCACCCGGCTATGGAACGAAATGTGAAAATTTGAAAATTTGAACTTCTTAGCCGGTTCATACGGTTATACGTGAAAATATGCATTTGAATTCAATTCACCTGGCTATGGAGCGACATCTAAAAATTTGAATTTTGGACTTCTTAGCCGGATAAGTGTATATACGTGTAAAAATGGATGTTAATTCAATCCACCCGGCTATGGAACGAATCAAAAACTTGAAAATGTGGACTTCTTCGCCGGTTTAACGTGTTTGTACGTGAAAAAAGCATTTGAATTCAATGCACCCTGCTATGGAACGAAATCTAAAAATTTTTAAATTTGGACTTCTTAGCCGGTTTATATGTTTTTATACGTGCAAATATGCATTTGAATTCAAACACCGGCTGGGAAGGAAATCTAAAAATTTTAAAATTTCGATTATTAGCGGTTTAGGTGTGTATATACGTGTAAAATGCATGTTAATTCAATCCACCCGGCTATGGAACGAAATGTGCAAATTGAAATTTGAACTTCTTAGCCGGTTTCATACGTGTTTATACGTGAAAATATGCATTTGAATTCAATTCACCTGGCTATGGAGCGAATCTAAAAATTTGAAATTTTGGATTTCTTTGCCGGTTAAGTGTGTATTACGTGTAAAAATGCATGTTAATTCAATCCACCCGGCTATGGAACGAAATCAAAATATTTGAAAATGTGGACTTCTTCGCCGGTTTATATGTGTTTATACGTGTAAAAATGTATCTTAATTCAATGCACCCGGCTAAGGAACAAAATCTAAAATTTGAAAATTTGGAATTCTTAGCTGGTTTATGTGTGTATATACGTGTAAAATGCTTGTTAATTCGTTCCACCCGGCTGTGGAACGTAATCAAAATTTTGAAAATTTGGACTTCTTCGCCGGGTTATACGTGTTTATACGTAAAAATATGCATTTGAATTCAAAGCATCCGGCTATGGACCGAAATCCAAAAATTGAAAAATTGGACTTCGTAGCCGGTTCATACGTGTTTATACGTGAAAATATGCATTTGAATTCAAAGCACCCGGCTATGGAACGAAATCTAAAAATCTGAAAATTTCGACTTCTTAGCCGGTTTATACGTAGTGATACGTGTAAAAATGCATGTTAATTCAATCCACCCGGCTATGGAACGAAATGTAAAAATTTGAAAATTTGAACTTCTTAGCCGGTTCATACGTGTTTATACGTGAAAATATGCATTTGAATTCAACTCACCTGGCTATGGAGCGAAATCTAAAAATTTGAAATTTTGGACTTGTTGCCGGTTTAGGTGTGTATATACGTGTAAAAATGCATGTTAATTCAATCCACCCGGCTATGGAACGAAATCAAAAATTTGATAATTTGAACTTCTTAGCCGGTTCATACGTGTTTATACGTGAAAATATGCATGTAAATTCAATCCACCCGGCTATGAAACGAAATCTAAAAATTTGAAAATTTGGACTTCTTAGCCGGTTTATGCGTGTTTATACGTGTAAAAATGCATGTTCATTCAATCGACGCGGCTATGGAACTAAATCTAAAAATTTGAAAATTTGGACTTCTAACCGCTTTATATGTGTATATACGTGTAAAAGTGAATGTTAATTCAATCCACCCGGCTATGGAACGAAATCTAAAAATTTGAAAAATTGGGCTACTTAGCCGGTTTATATGTGTTTCTACGAGAAAAAAAGCATTAGAATTCAAAGCACGCGGCTATGGTACGAAATCTAAAAATTTGAAAATTTTGACGTCTTCGCCGGTTTATACGTTTATATACGTGAAAATATGCATCTGAATTCAAAGCACCCTGCTATGGAACGAAATCTAAAAATTTGAAAATTTCGAGTTCTTAGCCGGTTTATGCGTGTATATACGTGTAAAAATGCATGTTAATTCAATCCACCCGGCTATGGAAGGAAATCAAAAAATTTGAAAATGTCGACTTCTTCGCCGGTTCATACGTGTTTATACGTGAAAATATGCATTTGAATTCAATTCTCCTGGCTATGGAGCGAAATCTAAAAATTTGAAATTTTGGACTTCCTTGCCGGTTTAGGTGTGGTTATACGTGTAAAAATGCATGTTCATTCAATCGACGCGGCTATGGAACTAAATCTAAAAATTTGAAAATTTGGACTTCTTAACCGGTTTATATGTGTATATACGTGTAAAAGTGAATGTTAATTCAATCCACCCGGCTATGGAACGAAATCTAAAAATTTGAAAAATTGGCCTTCTTAGCCAGTTTATATGTGTTAATACGTTTAAAAATGCATGTAATTCAATCCACCCGGCTATGAAACAAAATCTAAAAATTTGTAAATTGGGACTTCTTAGCCGGTTTATGCGTGTTTATACGTGTAAAAATGCATGTTAATTCAATCCACGCGGCTATGGCACTAAATCTAAAAATTTGAAAATTTCGACATCTTAGCCGGTTTAGGTGTGTATATATGTGTAAAAATGCATGTTAATTCAATCCACCCGGCTATGGAACGAAATCTAAAAATTTGAAAATTTGAACTTCTTAGCCGGTCATACGTGTTATACGTGAATATATGCATTTGAGTTTAATTCACCCGGCTATGGAACGGAATCAAAAAATTTGAAAAAGTGGACTTCTTAGCCTGTTTCTACGTCTTTATACGTGAAAAAAGCATTTAAATTCAAAGCACCCGGCTACGGTACGAAATCGAAAAATTTGAAAATTTTGACTTCTTATCTGGTTTATGTGTTAATACGTGTAAAAATGCTTGTTAATTCGATCCACCCGGCTATGGAACGAAATCAAAAAATTTGAAAATTTGGACATCTTAGCCTGATTCTACGTCTTTATACGTGAAAAAAGCATTTGAATTCAAAGCACGCGGCTATGGAACTAAATCTAAGAATTTGAAAATTTGGACTTCTTAGCCGGTTTATATGTGTACATACGTGTAAAAGTGAATGGTTAATTCAATCCACCGGCTATGGAACGAAATCTAAAAATTTGAAAGATTGGTCTTCTTAGCCGGTTTATATGTGTTTATACGAGAAAAAAAGCATTAGAATTCAAAGCACGCGACTAAGGAACAAAATCTAAAAATTTGAAAATTTGGAATTCTTAGCTGGTTTATGTGTGTATATACGTGTAAAAATGCTTGTTAATTCGATCCACCCGGCTATGGAACGAAAACAAAAAATTTGAAAATTTGGACTTCTTCGCCGGTTTATATGTGTTTATACGTGAAAAAAGCATTTGAATTCAATGCACCCGGCTATGAAACGAAATCTAAAAATTTGAAAATTTGAACTTATTGGCCGGTTCATTCGTGTTTATACGTGAAAATATGAATTTGAATTCAATTCACCTGGCTATGGAGTCTAAATCTAATAATTTGAAATTTTTGACTTCTTAGCCGGTTAATTGTGTATATACGTGTAAAAATGCATGTTAATTCAATCCACCCAGCTATGGAACAGAAATCAAAAAATTGAAAATGTGGACTTCTTCGTCGGTTTTATACGTGTTTATACGTGAAAAAGCATTTGAATCAATGCACCCTGCTATGGAACGAAATCTAAAAATTTTAAAATTTGGACTTCTTAGCCGGTTTATATGTTTTTATACGTGCAAATATGCATTTGAATTCAAACACCGGGCTGTGGAA
Organism: Theocolax elegans; assembly: GCA_026168455.1. NCBI lineage: Eukaryota > Metazoa > Arthropoda > Insecta > Hymenoptera > Cerocephalidae > Theocolax > Theocolax elegans. Next base: position 2,319 of record JANSJX010000520.1, on the reverse strand, counting down.
GGAAATCTAAAAATTTTAAAATTCGACTTATTAGCCGGTTTAGGTGTGTATATACGTGTAAAAATGCATGTTAATTCAATCCACCCGGCTATGGAACGAAAATGTGAAAATTTGAAAATTTGAACTTCCTTAGCCGGTTCATACGTGTTTATACGTGAAATATGCATTTGAATTCAATTCACCTGGCTATGGAGCGAAATCTAAAAATTTGAAATTTTGGATTTCTTTGCCGGTTAAGTGTGTATATACGTGTAAAAATGCATGTTAATTCAATCACCCGGCTATGGAACGAAATCAAATATTTGAAAATGTGGACTCTTCGCCGGTATATATGTGTTTTAACGTGTAAAATGTATCTTAATTCAATGCACCCGGCTAAGGAACAAAATCTAAAATTTGAAAATTTGGAATTCTTAGCTGGTTTATGTGCTGTATATACGTGTAAAAATGCTTGTTTAATTCGATCCACCCGGCTATGGAACGAAAACAAAAAATTTGAAAATTTGGACTTCTTCGCCGGTTATACGTGTTTATACGTGAAAAAAGCATTTGAATTCAATGCACCCGGCTATGAAACGAAATCTAAAAATTTGAAAATTTGAACTTATTGGCCGGTTCATTCGTGTTTATACGTGAAAATATGAATTTGAATTCAATTTCACCTGGTTATGGAGCTAAATCTAATAATTTGAAATTTTTGAATTCTTAGCCGGTTAATTGTATATATACGTGTAAAAATGCATGTTAATTCAATCCACCCAGCTATGGACCGAAATCAAAAAATTTGATAAATGTGGACTTCTTCGTCGTTTATACGTGTTTATACTGAAAAAACATTTGAATCAACTGCACCCTGCTATGGACGAAATCTAAAAATTTTTAAAATTTGGACTTCTTAGCGGTTTATAGTTTTTATACGGCAAATATGCATTTGAATTCAAACACCGGGCTGTGGAAAGGAAATCTAAAAATTTTAAAATTCGACTTATTAGCCGGTTTAGGTGTGTATATACGTGTAAAATGCGATGTCAATTCAATCCACCCGGCTGTGGAACGAAATCAAAAAATTTGAAAATTGTGACTTCTTCGCCGGTCATCCGTGTGTTATACGTGAAAATAGCATTTGAATTCAAAGCACCCGGCTATGGAACGAAATCTAAAAATTTGAAAATTTCAACTTTTTAGCCGGTTTATTGTGTATATACGTGTAATAATGCTTGTTAATTCGATCCACCGGCTATGGAACGAAATCAAAAAATTTGAAAATTTGGACTTCTTAGCCTGTTTCTACGTCTTTATACGTGAAAAGAAGCATTTGATTTAATCCAACCGGCTATGGAACGATATCTAAAATTTTAAATTTGGACTTATAGCCGGTCTGGGTGTGTATATACGTGTAAAAATGCATGTTAATTCAATCCCCCGCTTATTGGAACGAATGAAAAAATTGAAAATGTGGACTTTTTCGCAGGTTTATACGCGTTTATACGTGAAAATATGCATTTGAATTCAAAGCACACCGGCTATGGAACGAAATCTAAAAATTTGAAATTTTAGACTTCTTAGCGGTTTATGCGTGTATGTACGTGTAAAACTGCTATGTAATTCAATCCACCCGGCTATGGAACGAAAATGTAAAAATTTGAAATTTGGACTTCTTAACCGGTTTATATGTGTATATACGTGTAAAAATGCATGTTAATTCAATCCACCCGGCTATGGAACGAAATGTAAAATTGAAATTTGACTTCTTAGCCGGTTCATAGTGTTTTAGACGTGAAAATATGCATTTGAATTCAATTCACCTGGCTATGGAGCGAAAATCTAAAAATTTTGAAATTTTGGACTTGCTTTGCCGGTTAATGTGTATATACGTGTAAAAGTGAATGTTAAGTCATCCACCCGGCTATGGAACGAAATCTAAAATTTGAAAGATTGGCTTCTAGCCGGTTTTTAGTGTGTTATGCGAGAAAAAAAGCATTAGAATCATAGCACGCGGCTATGGTACGAAATCTGAAAAGTGAAAAATTTTTGACTTCTTATCTGGTTTTGTGTGTACATACTGTAAAATTGTATTGTAGATTCAATGCACCCGGCTAAGGAAGCAAAATATAAAAATTTGAAAATTTGGAATCTTAGCTGGTTCATACGTGTTATACGTGAAAATATGCATTCGAATTCAATTCACCTGGCTATGGAGCGAAAATCTAAAAATTTGAAATTTTGGACTTCTTTGCCGGTTAAGTGTGTATATACGTGTAAAAATGCATGTTAATTCAATCCACCCGGCTATGGAACGAAATAAAAAATTTGAAAGAT
>JANSJX010000519.1:0-23453 GCA_026168455.1 Theocolax elegans | reverse complement strand
ATATGTTTATTAGAGAAAAAAAGCATTTATATTCAAAGCACCCGGCTATGGAACGAAATCTAAAAATTTGAAAATTCGGACTTCTTATCCGGTTTATATGTGTTTATACGTAGAAAAAACATTTGAATTCAAAGCACCGGCTATGGAACGAAATCTAAAAATTTGAAAATTTGGCCTTCTTTGCCGGTTATGTGTATATACGTATATATTGCATGTTAACTCAATCCACCCGGCAAGGGAACGAAATCGAAAAATTTCAAAATTTGGTCTTTCCAGCTGGCTTATGTGTGTATATACATGTAAAAATGCATGTTAAATCAATCCACCCATCAATGGAACGAAATCTAAAAATTTGAAAATTTCGACTTCATAGCCGGTTTATATATGTTTATTAGAGAAAAAAAGCATTTGAATTCATAGCACCGGGCTATGGAACGAAATCTAAAAATCTGAAAATTTGTCTTCCTAGCTGGTTTATGTCTGTATATACGTGAAAAAAAGCATTTGAATTCAAAGCACCCGGCTATGGAACGAAATCTAAATATTTGAAAATTTCGATTTCTTAGTCGGTTTATATGTGTTTATACGAGAAAAAAGCATTTGAATTCAAAGCACCCGGCTATGGAACGAAATCTAAAAATTTGAAAATTTCGAATTCTTTGCCGGTTATGTGTGTATATACATGTAAAAATGTATGTTAATTCAATCCACCCGGCAATGGAACGAAATCTAAAAATTTGAAAATTACGACTTCATAGCCGGTTTATGCGTGTATATACGTGTGTTTATTCAAATCGGTTAATACACGATCTTCTGCAGCATTTTGTGAAATTCATGTAATTAAATTTATTTTATGCGGAATTCGACGCGCCGATTTTAAGTATAACAGCCCCTTAGTCAGACAAATACGAAAAAATCAGGTAGGGTCGCCCCGGCTCATTTTTCAAGACGAATACAATGCACTTTAGTTTATTCAAATCGGTTAATTACACGATCTTCTGCAGCATTTTTGTGAAATTCATGTAATTAATTTTATTTATGCGGAAATCGAAGCGCCGATTTTAAGTCATGTTAGCGCCTTAGTCACTACAGATACGAAAAAGTCAGGTAGGATCGTCCCGGCTCATTTTCAAGACGAATACAATGCACTTTAGTTTATTCAAATCGGTTAATTACACGATCTTCTGCAGCATTTTTGTGAAATTCATGTAATTAATTTTATTTTATGCGGAAATCGAAGCGCCGATTTTAAGTCATGTTAGCGCCTTAGTCACTACAGATACGAAAAAGCAGGTAGGGTCGTCCCGGCTCATTTTTCAAGACGAATACAATGCACTTTAGTTTAATCAAATCGGTTAATTACACGATCTGTTGCAGATTTTTGTGAAATCATGTAATTAATTTTATTTTATGCGGAATCGAAGCGCCGATTTTAAGTCATGTTAGCGCCTTAGTCACTACAGATACGAAAAAATCGGTAGGATCGTCCCGGCTCATTTTTCAAGACGAATACAATGCACTTTAATTTATTCAAATCGGTTAAATACACGATCTACTGCAGCATTTTGTGAAATTCATGTAATTAAATTTATTTTATGCGGAATTCGACGCGCCGATTTTAAGTCATAACAGCCCCTTAGTCAAGACAAATACGAAAAAATCAGGTAGGGTCGCCCCGGCTCATTTTTCAAGACGAATACAATGCACTTTAGTTTATTCAAATCGGTTAATTACACGATCTACTGCAGCATTTTTGTGAAATTCATGTAATTAAATTTATTTTATGCGGAATTCGACGCGCCGATTTTAAGTCATAACAGCCCCTTAGTCAAGACAAATACGAAAAAATCAGGTAGGGTCGCCCCGGCTCATTTTTCAAGACGAATACAATGCACTTTAGTTTATTCAAATCGGTTAATTACACGATCTTCTGCAGCATTTTTGTGAAATTCATGTAATTAATTTTATTTTATGCGGAAATCGAAGCGCCGATTTTAAGTCATGTTAGCGCCTTAGTCACTACAGATACGAAAAAGTCAGGTAGGGTCGTCCCGGCTCATTTTTCAAGACGAATACAATGCACTTTAGTTTAATCAAATCGGTTAATTACACGATCTGTTGCAGATTTTTGTGAAATTCATGTAATTAATTTTATTTTATGCGGAAATCGAAGCGCCGATTTTAAGTCATGTTAGCGCCTTAGTCACTACAGATACGAAAAAATCAGGTAGGATCGTCCCGGCTCATTTTTCAAGACGAATACAATGCACTTTAATTTATTCAAATCGGTTAAATACACGATCTTCTTTAGCATTTTTGTGAAATTTATGTAATAAAAGTTACTTTATGCGGAATTCGACGCGCCGATTTTAAGTCATTTTATGGCCTTAGTCACTACAGATACGAAAAAGTCAGGTAGGGACGTCCCGGCTCATTTTTCAAGACGAATACAATGCACTTTAGTTTAATCAAATCGGTTAATTACACGATCTTCTGCAGAATTTTTGTGAAATTAATGTAATTAAATTTATTTTATGCGAAATTCGACGCGCCGATTTTAAGTCATGTTAGCGCCTTAGTCACTACAGATACGAAAAAGTCAGGTAGGATCGTCCCGGCTCATTTTTCAAGACGAATACAATGCACTTTAGTTTATTCAAATCGGTTAATTACACGATCTTCTTTAGCATTTTGTGAAATTTATGTAATAAAAGTTACTTTATGCGGAATTCGGCGCGCCGATTTTAAGTCAGAACAGCGCCTTAGTCAAGACAGATACGAAAAAATCCGGTAGGGTCGTCCCGGCTCATTTTTCAAGACGAATACAATGCACTTTAGTTTAATCAAATCGGTTAATTACACGATCTTCTGCAGAATTTTTGTGAAATTAATGTAATTAAATTTATTTTATGCGGAATTCGACGCGCCGATTTTAAGTCATAATAGCGCCTTAGTCACTACAGATACAAAAAAGTCAGGTAGGATCGTCCCGGCTCATTTTTCAAGACGAATACAATGCACTTTAGTTTATTCAAATCGGTTAATTACACGATCTTCTTTAGCATTTTTGTGAAATTTATGTAATAAAAGTTACTTTATGCGGAATTCGGCGCGCCGATTTTAAGTCAGAACAGCGCCTTAGTCAAGACAGATACGAAAAAATCCGGTAGGGTCGTCCCGGCTCATTTTTCAAGACGAAGACAATGCACTTTAATTTATTCAAATCCGTTAATTACACGATCTTCTGCAGCATTTTTGTGAAATTCATGTAATTAAATTTATTTTATGCGGAATTCGACGCACCTATTTTAAGTCATAATAGCGCCTTAGTCACTACAGATACGAAGAAATCAGGTAGGATCGTCCCGGCTCATTTTTCAAGACGAATACAATGCACTTTAATTTATTCAAATCGGTTAAATACACGATCTTCTGCAGAATTTTTGTGAAATTAATGTAATTAAATTTATTTTATGCGAAATTCGACGCGCCGATTTTAAGTCATGTTAGCGCCTTAGTCACTACAGATACGAAAAAATCAGGTAGGATCGTCCCGGCTCATTTTTCAAGACGAATACAATGTACTTTAATTTATTCAAATCGGTTAATTACACGATATTCTTTAGCATTTTTGTGAAATTTATGTAATAAAAGTTACTTTATGCGGAATGCGACGCGCCGATTTTAAGTCATTTTATGGCCTTAGTCACTACAGATACAAAAAATTCAGGTAGGGTCGTCCCGGCTCATTTTTCAAGACGAATACAATGCACTTTAGTTTAATCAAATCGGTTAATTACACGATCTGTTGCAGATTTTTGTGAAATTCATGTAATTAAATTTATTTTATGCGGAATTCGAAGCGCCGATTTTAAGTCATGTTAGCGCCTTAGTCACTACAGATACGAAAAAATCAGGTAGGATCGTCCCGGCTCATTTTTCAAGACGAATACAATGCACTTTAATTTATTCAAATCGGTTAAATACACGATCTTCTTTAGCATTTTTGTGAAATTTATGTAATAAAAGTTACTTTATGCGGAATTCGACGCGCCGATTTTAAGTCATTTTATGGCCTTAGTCACTACAGATACGAAAAAATCAGGTAGGGACGTCCCGGCTCATTTTTCAAGACGAATACAATGCACTTTAGTTTAATCAAATCGGTTAATTACACGATCTTCTGCAGAATTTTTGTGAAATTAATGTAATTAAATTTATTTTATGCGAAATTCGACGCGCCGATTTTAAGTCATGTTAGCGCCTTAGTCACTACAGATACGAAAAAATCAGGTAGGATCGTCCCGGCTCATTTTTCAAGACGAATACAATGCACTTTAATTTATTCAAATCCGTTAATTACACGATCTTCTGCAGCATTTTTGTGAAATTCATGTAATTAAATTTATTTTATGCGGAATTCGACGCGCCGATTTTAAGTCATAACAGCTCCTTAGTCAAGACAAATACGAAAAAATCAGGTAGGGTCGTCCAGGCTCATTTTTCAAGACGAATACAATGCACTTTAGTTTATTCAAATCGGTTAATTACACGATCTTCTGCAGCATTTTTGTGAAATTCATGTAATTCAATTTATTTTATGCGGAATTCGACGCGCCGATTTTAAGTCATGTTAGCGCCTTAGTCAAGACAGATACGAAAAAATCAGGTAGGGTCGTCCCAGCTCATTTTTCAAGACGAATACAATGCACTTTAGTTTATTCAAATCGGTTAATTACACGATCTGCTGCAGCATTTTTGTTAAATTCATGTAATTAAATTTATTTTATGCGGAATTCGACGCGCCGATTTTAAGTCATAACAGCCCCTTAGTCAAGACAAATACGAAAAAATCAGGTAGGGTCGTCCCGGCTCATTTTTCAAGACGAATACAATGCACTTTAGTTTATTCAAATCGGTTAATTACACGATCTTCTGCAGCATTTTTGTTAAATTCATGTAATTAAATTTATTTTATGCGGAATTCGACGCGCCGATTTTAAGTCATAACAGCCCCTTAGTCAAGACAAATACGAAAAAATCAGGTAGGGTCGTCCCGGCTCATTTTCAAAACGAATACAGTGCACTTTAGTTTATTTAAAACGGTTAATTACACGATCTACTGCAGCATTTTTGTGAAATTCATGTAATTAAATTTATTTTATGCGGAATTCGAAGCGCCGATTTTAAGTCATGATAGCGCCTTAGTCAAGACAGATACGAAAAAATCAGGTAGGGTCGTCCCGGCTCATTTTTCAAGACGAATACAATGCACTTTAGTTTATTCAAATCGGTTAATTACACGATCTTCTTTAGCATTTTTGTGAAATTTATGTAATAAAAGTTACTTTATGCGGAATTCGACGCGCCGATTTTAAGTCATTTTATGGCCTTAGTCACTACAGATACGAAAAAATCAGGTAGGGTCGTCCCGGCTCATTTTTCAAGACGAATACAATGCACTTTAGTTTAATCAAATCGGTTAATTACAAGATCTTCTGCAGAATTTTTGTGAAATTAATGTAATTAAATTTATTTTATGCGGAATTTAACGCGCCGATTTTAAGTCATGTTAGCGCCTTGATCACTACAGATACGAAAAAATCAGGTAGGGTCGTCCTGGCTCATTTTTCAAGACGAATACAATGCACTTTAGTTTATTCAAATCGGTTAATTACACGATCTTCTGCAGCATTTTTGTGAAATTCATGTAATTCAATTTATTTTATGCGGAATTCGACGCGCCGATTTTAAGTCATGTTAGCGCCTTAGTCAAGACAGATACGAAAAAATCAGGTAGGATCGTTCCAGCTCATTTTTCAAGACGAATACAATGCACTTTAGTTTATTCAAATCGGTTAATTACACGATCTGCTGCAGCATTTTTGTTAAATTCATGTAATTTAATTTATTTTATGCGGAATTCGACGCGCCGATTTTAAGTCATAACAGCCCCTTAGTCAAGACAAATACGAAAAAATCAGGTAGGGTCGTCCCGGCTCATTTTTCAAAACGAATACAGTGCACTTTAGTTTATTTAAATCGGTTAATTACACGATCTACTGCAGCATTTTTGTGAAATTCATGTAATTTATTTTATGCGGAATTCGAATCGCCGATTTTAAGTCATGATAGCGCCTTAGTCACGACAGATACGAAAAAATCAGTAGGGTCGTCCCGCTCATTTTCAAGAGGAATACAATGCACTTTAGTTTATTCCAGATCGTTATTACACGATCTTCTTTAGCATTTTTGTGAAATTTATGTAATAAAAGTTACTTTCTTCGGAATTCGAACGCGCCGATTTTAAGTCATTTTATGGCCTTAGTCACTACAGATACTAGATAATAAAAGTTACTTTATGCGTAAGTCGAAAAATTCAGGTAGGGTCGGTCTCGGCTCATTTTTCAGAGACGATACAATGCACTTTAGTTTATTCAAATCGGTTATATTACACGATATTCTTTAGCATTTTTGTGAAATTTATGTAATAAAAGTTACTTTATGGCGGAATTCGACGCGCCGATTTTAAGTCATGTTAGCGCATAAGTTACTACAGAGACGAAAAAATCAGGTAGGGTCGTACCGCTCATTTTTCAAGACGAATACAATGCACTTTAGTTTATTCAAATCGGTTAATTACACGATCTCTTTAGCATTTTTGTGAAATTCATGTAATTAAGTTATTTTATGCGGAATTCGACGCGCCGATTTTAAGTCATTTTATGGCCTTAGTCACTACAGATACTAGATAATAAAAGTTACTTTATGCGTAATTCGAAAAATTCAGGTAGGGTCGTCTCGGCTCATTTTTCAAGACGAATACAATGCACTTTAGTTTATTCAAATCGGTTAATTACACGATATTCTTAGCATTTTTGTGAAATTATGTAATAAAAGTTACTTTATGCGGAATCGACGCGCCGATTTTAAGTCATGTTAGCGCATAAGTTACTACAGATACGAAAAAATCAGGTAGGGTCGTACCGGCTCATTTTTCAAGACGAATACAATGCACTTTAGTTTATTCAAATCGGTTAATTACACGATCTTCTGCAGCATTTTTGTGAAATTCATGTAATTAAGTTATTTTATGCGGAATTCGACGCGCCTATTTTAAGTCATAATAGCGCCTTAGTCACTACAGATACGAAAAAATCAGGTAGGGTCGTCCCGGCTCATTTTTGAAGACGAAGACAATGCACTTTAATTTATTCAAATCCGTTAATTACACGATCTTCTGCAGCATTTTTGTGAAATTCATGTAATTAAATTTATTTTATGCGGAATTCGACGCGCCTATTTTAGTCATAATAGCGCCTAGGCACTACAGATACGAAGAAATCAGGTAGGGTCGTCCCGTCTCATTTTTCAAGACGAATACAATGCACTTTAATTTATTCAAATCGTGTAATTACACGATATTCTTTAGCATTTTTGTGAAATTTATGTAATAAAGTTACTTTATGCGGAATTCGACGCGCCGATTTTAAGTCATTTTATGGCCTTAGTCACTTCAGATACGTAAAATTCAGGTAGGGTCGTCCCGGCTCATTTCTCAAAAGGAATACAATGCACTTTAGTTTAATCAAACAGGTTAATTACACGATCTTCTGCAGAATTTTTGTGAAATTCATGTAATTAAATTTATTTTATGCGGAATTCGAAGTGCCGATTTTAAGTCATGATAGCGCCTTAGTCAAGACAGATACGAAAAAATCAGGTAGGGTCGTCCCGGCTCATTTTTCAAGACGCATACAATGCACTTTAGTTTAATCAAATCGGTTAATTAAACGATCTTCTTTAGCATTTTTGTGAAATTTATGTATTAAAAGTTACTTTATGCGGAATTCGACGCGCCGATTTTAAGTCATTTTATGGCCTTAGTCACTACAGATACGAAAAATTCAGGTAGGGTCGTCCCGGCTCATTTTTCAAGACGAATACAATGCACTTTAGTTTATTCAAATCGGTTAATTACACGATCTTCTTTAGCATTTTTGTGAAATTCATGTAATTAAATTTATTTTATGCGGAATTCGACACGCCGATTTTAAGTCATTTTATGGCCTTAGTCAAGACAGATACGAAAAAATCAGGTAGGATCGTCCCGGCTCATTTTTCAAGACGAATACAATGCACTTTAGTTTATTCAAATCGGTTAATTACACGATCTTCTTTAGCATTTTTGTGAAATTTATGTAGTAAAAGTTACTTTATGCGGAATTCGACGCGCCGATTTTAAGTCATGTTAGCGCATAAGTTACTACAGATACGAAAAAATCAGGTAGGGTCGTACCGGCTCATTTTTCAAGACGAAATACAATGCACTTTAGTTTATTCAAATCGGTTAATTACACGATCTTCTGCAGCATTTTTGTGAAATTCATGTAATTAAGTTATTTTATGCGGAATTCGACGCGCCTATTTTAAGTCATAATAGCGCCTTAGTCACTACAGATACGAAAAAATCAGGTAGGGTCGTCCCGGCTCATTTTTGAAGACGAAGACAATGCACTTTAATTTATTCAAATCCGTTAATTACACGATCTTCTGCAGCATTTTTGTGAAATTCATGTAATTAAATTTATTTTATGCGGAATTCGACGCGCCTATTTTAAGTCATAATAGCGCCTTAGTCACTACAGATACGAAGAAATCAGGTAGGGTCGTCCCGTCTCATTTTTCAAGACGAATACAATGCACTTTAATTTATTCAAATCGTGTAATTACACGATATTCTTTAGCATTTTTGTGAAATTTATGTAATAAAAGTTACTTTATGCGGAATTCGACGCGCCGATTTTAAGTCATTTTATGGCCTTAGTCACTTCAGATACGTAAAATTCAGGTAGGGTCGTCCCGGCTCATTTCTCAAAAGGAATACAATGCACTTTAGTTTAATCAAACAGGTTAATTACACGATCTTCTGCAGAATTTTTGTGAAATTCATGTAATTAAATTTATTTTATGCGGAATTCGAAGTGCCGATTTTAAGTCATGATAGCGCCTTAGTCAAGACAGATACGAAAAAATCAGGTAGGGTCGTCCCGGCTCATTTTTCAAGACGCATACAATGCACTTTAGTTTAATCAAATCGGTTAATTAAACGATCTTCTGCAGAATTTTTGTGAAATTCATGTAATTAAATTTATTTTATGCGGAATTCGACACGCCGATTTTAAGTCATTTTATGGCCTTAGTCAAGACAGATACGAAAAAATTAGGTAGGATCGTCCCGGCTCATTTTTCAAGACGAATACAATGCACTTTAGTTTATTCAAATCGGTTAATTACACGATCTTCTGCAGCATTTTTGTGAAATTCATGTAATTAAAGTTATTTTATGCGGAATTCGACGCGCCTATTTTAAGTCATAATAGCGCCTTAGTCACCACAGATACGAAAAAATCAGGTAGGGTCGTCCCGGCTCATTTTTGAAGACGAAGACAATGCACTTTATTTTATTCAAATCGTGTAATTACACGATATTCTTTAGCATTTTTGTGAAATTTATGTAATAAAAGTTACTTTATGCGGAATTCGACGCGCCGATTTTAAGTCATTTATGGCCTTAGTCACTTCAGATACGTAAAATTCAGGTAGGGTCGTCCCGGCTCATTTCTCAAGACGAATACAATGCACTTTAGTTTATTCAAATCGGTTAATTACACGATCTTACTGCAGAATTTTTGTGAAATTCATGTAATTAAATTTATTTATGCGGAATTCGACGCGCCGATTTTAAGTCATATAGCGCCTTAGTCAAGACAAGATACGAAAAAAATCAGGTAGGGTCGTCCCGGCTCATTTTTCAAGACGAATACAATGCACTTTATTTATTCAAATCGGTTAATTACACGATCTTCTGCAGCATTTTTGTGAAATTCATGTAATTAAAGTTATTTATGCGGAATTCGACGCGCCGATTTTAAGTCATAACAGCGCCTTAGTCATACAGATACGAAAAATCAGGTAGGGTCGTCCGGCTCATTTTTCAAGACGACTACAATGCACTTTAGTTTATTCAAATCGGTTAATTACACGATCTTCTTGCAGCATTTTTGTGAAATTCATGTAATAAAGTTATTTTATGCGGAATTCGACGCGCCGATTTTAAGTCATAACAGCCCTTAGTCAAGACAGATACGAAAAAATCAGGTAGGGTCGTCCCGGCTCATTTTTCAAGACGAATACAATGCACTTTAGTTATTCAAATCGGTTAATTACACGATCTTCTGCAGCATTTTTGTGAAATTATGTAATTAAAGTTATTTTATGCGGAATTCGACGAGCCGATTTTAAGTCATATAGCGCCTTAGTCACTACAGATACGAAAAAATCAGGTAGGGTCGTCCCGGCTCATTTTTCAAGACGAATACAATGCACTTTAGTTTATTCAAATCGGTTAATTACACGATCTTCTGCAGCATTTTTGTGAATTCATGTAATTAAAGTTATTTTATGCGGAATTCGACGCGCCGATTTTAAGTCATTAATAGCCCCTTAGTCAAGACAGATACGAAAAAATCAGGTAGGGTCGTCCCGGCTCATTTTTCAAGACGAATACAATGCACTTTAGTTTATTCAAATCGGTTAATTACACGATCTTCTTGCAGCATTTTTGTGAAATTAATGTAATTAAAGTTTATTTTATGCGGAATTCGACGCGCCGATTTTAAGTCATTAATAGCCCTAGTCAAGACAGATACGAAAAAATCAGGTAGGGTCGTCCCGGCTCATTTCTCAAAGGAATACAATGCACTTTAGTTTAATCAAACAGGTTAATTACACGATCTTCTGCAGAATTTTTGTGAAATTCATGTAATTAAATTTATTTTATGCGGAATTCGAAGTGCCGATTTTAAGTCATGATAGCGCCTTAGTCAAGACAGATACGAAAAATTCAGGTAGGGTCGTCCCGGCTCATTTTTCAAGACGAATACAATGCACTTTAGTTTAATCAAATCGGTTAATTACACGATCTTCTGCAGAATTTTTGTGAAATTCATGTAATTAAATTTATTTAATGCGGAATTCGAAGCGCCAATTTTAAGTCGTGATAGCGCCTTAGTCAAGACAGATACGAAAAAATCAGGTAGGGTCGTCCCGGCTCATTTTTCAAGACGAATACAATGCACTTTAGTTTATTTAAATCGGTTGATTACACGATCTACTGCAGCATTTTTGTGAAATTCATGTAATTAAATTTATTTTATGCGGAATTCGACGCGCCGATTTTAAGACATAACAGCCCCTTAGTCAAGACAAATACGAAAAAATCAGGTAGGGTCGTCCCGGCTCATTTTTCAAGACGAATACAATGCACTTTAGTTTAATCAAATCGGTTAATTACACGATCTTCTGCAGAATTTTTGTGAAATTCATGTAATTAAATTTATTTTATGCGGAATTCGAAGTGCCGATTTTAAGTCATGATAGCGCCTTAGTCAAGACAGATACGAAAAAATCAGGTAGGGTCGTCCCGGCTCATTTTTCAAGACGAATACAATGCACTTTAATTTATTCAAATCGGTTAATTGCACGATATTCTTTAGCATTTTTGTGAAATTTATGTAATAAAAGTTACTTTATGCGGAATTCGACGCGCCGATTTTAAGTCATTTTATGGCCTTAGTCACTACAGATACGAAAAATTCAGGTAGGGTCGTCCCGGCTCATTTTCAAGACGAATACAATGCACTTTAGTTTATTCAAATCGGTTAATTACACGATCTTCTTTAGCATTTTTGTGAAATTTATGTAATAAAAGTTACTTTATGCAGAATTCGAAAAAATCTGGTAGGGTCGTCCCGGCTCATTTTTCAAGATGAATACAATGCACTTTAGTTTATTCAAATCGGTTAATTACACGATCTACTGCAGCATTTTTGTGAAATTCATGTAATTAAATTTATTTTATGCGGAATTCGACGCGTCGATTTTAAGTCATAACAGCCCCTTAGTCAAGACAAATACGAAAAAATCAGGTAGGGTCGTCCCGGCTCATTTTGCAAGACGAATACAATGCACCTTAGTTTATTCAAATCGGTTAATTACACGATCTTCTGCAGCATTTTTGTGAAATTTATGTAATAAAAGTTACTTTCTGCGGAATTCGACGCGCCGATTTTAAGTCATTTTATGGCCTTAGTCACTACAGATACTAGATAATAAAAGTTACTTTATGCGGAATTCGAAAAATTCAGGTAGGGTCGTCCCGGCTCATTTTTCAAGACGAATACAATGCACTTTAGTTTATTCAAATCGGTTAATTACACGATCTTCTGCAGCATTTTTGTGAAATTCATGTAATTCAATTTATTTTATGCGGAATTCGACGCGCCGATTTTAAGTCATATACGCCTTAGTCACTACAGATACGAAAAAATTCAGGTAGGGTCGTCCCGGCTAATTTTCAAAGACGAATACAATGCACTTTAGTTTAATCAAATCGGTTAATTACACGATCTCTGCAGCATTTTTGTGAAATTCATGTAATTAATTTATTTATGCGGAATTCGACGCGCCGATTTTAAGTCATAACAGCGCCTTAGTCAAGACAGATACGAAAAAATCAGGTAGGGTCGTCCCCGGCTCATTTTTCAAGACGAATACAATGCACATTTAGTTTATTTCAAATCGGTTAATTACACGATCTACTGCAGCATTTTTGTGAAATTCATGTAATTAAATTTATTTTATGCGGAATTCGACGCGCGATTTTAAGTCATGATAGCAGCCCCTTAGTCAAGACAAATACGAAAAAATCGGTAGGGTCGTCCCGGCTCATTTTTCAAGACGAATACAATGCACTTTAGTTTATTCAATCGGTTAATTACACGATCTTCTGCAGCATTTTTGTGAAATTCATGTAATTAAATTTATTTTATGCGGAATTCGACGCGCCGATTTTAAGTCATGTTAGCGCCTTAGTCACTACAGATACGAAAAAATCAGGTAGGATCGTCCCGGCTCATTTTTCAAGACGAATACAATGCACTTTAGTTTATTCAAATCGTTAATTACACGATCTTCTGCTAGCATTTTTGTGAAATTATGTAATTAATAGTTACTTTTATGCGGAATTCGACGCGCCGATTTTAAGTCATGTTAGCGCCTTAGTCACTACAGATACGAAAAAATCAGGTAGGGTCGTCCCGGCTCATTTTTCAAGACGAATACAATGCACTTTAGTTTATTCAAATCGGTTAATTACACGATCTACTGCAGCATTTTTGTGAAATTCATGTAATTAAATTTATTTTATGCGGAATTCGACGCGCCGATTTTAAGTCATAACAGCCCCTTAGTCAAGACAAATACGAAAAAATCAGGTAGGGTCGCCCCGGCTCATTTTTCAAGACGAATACAATGCACTTTAGTTTATTCAAATCGGTTAATTACACGATCTTCTGCAGCATTTTTGTGAAATTCATGTAATTAAAGTTATTTTATGCGGAATTCGACGCGCCTATTTTAAGTCATAATAGCGCCTTAGTCACTACAGTTACGAAGAAATCAGGTAGGGTCGTCCCGTCTCATTTTTCAAGACGAATACAATGCACTTTAATTTATTCAAATCGGTTAATTACACGATATTCTTTAGCATTTTTGTGAAATTTATGTAATAAAAGTTACTTTATGCGGAATTCGACGCGCCGATTTTAAGTCATTTTATGGCCTTAGTCACTACAGATACGAAAAATTCAGGTAGGGTCGTCCCGGCTCATTTTTCAAGAGGAATACAATGCACTTTAGTTTAATCAAACAGGTTAATTACACGATCTTCTGCAGAATTTTTGTGAAATTCATGTAATTAAATTTATTTTATGCGGAATTCGAAGTGCCGATTTTAAGTCATGATAGCGCCTTAGTCAAGACAGATACGAAAAAATCAGGTAGGGTCGCCCCGGCTCATTTTTCAAGACGAATACAATGTACTTTAATTTATTCAAATCGGTTAATTACACGATATTCTTTAGCATTTTTGTGAAATTTATGTAATAAAAGTTACTTTATGCGGAATTCGACGCGCCGATTTTAAGTCATTTTATGGCCTTAGTCACTACAGATACAAAAAATTCAGGTAGGGTCGTCCCGGCTCATTTTTCAAGACGAATACAATGCACTTTAGTTTAATCAAATCGGTTAATTACACGATCTGTTGCAGATTTTTGTGAAATTCATGTAATTAAATTTATTTTATGCGGAAATCGAAGCGCCGATTTTAAGTCATGTTAGCGCCTTAGTCACTACAGATACGAAAAAATCAGGTAGGATCGTCCCGGCTCATTTTTCAAGACGAATACAATGCACTTTAATTTATTCAAATCGGTTAAATACACGATCTTCTTTAGCATTTTTGTGAAATTTATGTAATAAAAGTTACTTTATGCGGAATTCGACGCGCCGATTTTAAGTCATTTTATGGCCTTAGTCACTACAGATACGAAAAAATCAGGTAGGGACGTCCCGGCTCATTTTTCAAGACGAATACAATGCACTTTAGTTTAATCAAATCGGTTAATTACACGATCTTCTGCAGAATTTTTGTGAAATTAATGTAATTAAATTTATTTTATGCGAAATTCGACGCGCCGATTTTAAGTCATGTTAGCGCCTTAGTCACTACAGATACGAAAAAATCAGGTAGGATCGTCCCGGCTCATTTTTCAAGACGAATACAATGCACTTTAGTTTATTCAAATCGGTTAATTACACGATCTTCTTTAGCATTTTTGTGAAATTTATGTAATAAAAGTTACTTTATGCGGAATTCGGCGCGCCGATTTTAAGTCAGAACAGCGCCTTAATCAAGACAGATACGAAAAAATCCGGTAGGGTCGTCCCGGCTCATTTTTCAAGACGAATACAATGCACTTTAGTTTAATCAAATCGGTTAATTACACGATCTTCTGCAGAATTTTTGTGAAATTAATGTAATTAAATTTATTTTATGCGGAATTCGACGCGCCGATTTTAAGTCATGTTAGCGCCTTAGTCACTACAGATACGAAAAAATCAGGTAGGGTCGTCCCGGCTCATTTTTGAAGACGAAGACAATGCACTTTAATTTATTCAAATCCGTTAATTACACGATCTTCTGCAGCATTTTTGTGAAATTCATGTAATTAAATTTATTTTATGCGGAATTCGACGCGCCTATTTTAAGTCATAATAGCGCCTTAGTCACTACAGATACGAAGAAATCAGGTAGGGTCGTCCCGGCTCATTTTTGAAGACGAAGACAATGCACTTTAATTTATTCAAATCCGTTAATTACACGATCTTCTGCAGCATTTTTGTGAAATTCATGTAATTAAATTTATTTTATGCGGAATTCGACGCACCTATTTTAAGTCATAATAGCGCCTTAGTCACTACAGATACGAAGAAATCAGGTAGGGTCGTCCCGTCTCATTTTTCAAGACGAATACAATGCACTTTAGTTTATTCAAATCGGTTAATTACACGATCTTCTGCAGAATTTTTGTGAAATTAATGTAATTAAATTTATTTTATGCGAAATTCGACGCGCCGATTTTAAGTCATGTTAGCGCCTTAGTCACTACAGATACGAAAAAATCAGGTAGGATCGTCCCGGCTCATTTTTCAAGACGAATACAATGTACTTTAATTTATTCAAATCGGTTAATTACACGATATTCTTTAGCATTTTTGTGAAATTTATGTAATAAAAGTTACTTTATGCGGAATTCGACGCGCCGATTTTAAGTCATTTTATGGCCTTAGTCACTACAGATTCAAAAAATTCAGGTAGGGTCGTCCCGGCTCATTTTTCAAGACGAATACAATGCACTTTAGTTTAATCAAATCGGTTAATTACACGATCTGTTGCAGATTTTTGTGAAATTCATGTAATTAAATTTATTTTATGCGGAATTCGAAGCGCCGATTTTAAGTCATGTTAGCGCCTTAGTCACTACAGATACGAAAAAATCAGGTAGGATCGTCCCGGCTCATTTTTCAAGACGAATACAATGCACTTTAATTTATTCAAATCGGTTAAATACACGATCTTCTTTAGCATTTTTGTGAAATTTATGTAATAAAAGTTACTTTATGCGGAATTCGACGCGCCGATTTTAAGTCATTTTATGGCCTTAGTCACTACAGATACGAAAAATCAGGTAGGGCGTCCCGGCTCATTTTTCAAGACGAATACAATGCACTTTAGTTTAATCAAATCGGTTAATTACACGATCTTCTGCAGAATTTTTGTGAAATTAATGTAATTAAATTTATTTTATGCGAAATTCGACGCGCCGATTTTAAGTCATGTTAGCGCCTTAGTCACTACAGATACGAAAAAATCAGGTAGGATCGTCCCGGCTCATTTTTCAAGACGAATACAATGCACTTTAGTTTATTCAAATCGGTTAATTACACGATCTTCTTTAGCATTTTTGTGAAATTTATGTAATAAAAGTTACTTTATGCGGAATTCGGCGCGCCGATTTTAAGTCAGAACAGCGCCTTAGTCAAGACAGATACGAAAAAATCCGGTAGGGTCGTCCCGGCTCATTTTTCAAGACGAATACAATGCACTTTAGTTTAATCAAATCGGTTAATTACACGATCTTCTGCAGAATTTTTGTGAAATTCATGTAATTAAATTTATTTTATGCGGAATTCGACGCGCCTATTTTAAGTCATAATAGCGCCTTAGTCACTACAGATACGAAGAAATCAGGTAGGGTCGTCCCGTCTCATTTTTCAAGACGAATACAATGCACTTTAGTTTATTCAAATCGGTTAATTACACGATCTTCTGCAGCATTTTTGTGAAATTCATGTAATTAAATTTATTTTATGCGGAATTCGAAGCGCCGATTTCAAGTCATGATAGCGCCTTAGTCAAGACAGATACGAAAAAATCAGGTAGGGTCGTCCCGGCTCATTTTTCAAGACGAATACAATGCACTTTAGTTTATACAAATCGGATAATTACACGATCTCCTGCAGCAATTTTGTGAAATTCATGTAATTAAATTTATTTATGCGGAATTCGACGCGCCGATTTTAAGTCATAACAGCCCCTTAGTCAAGACAAATACGAAAAAATCAGGTAGGGTCGCCCCGGCTCATTTTTCAAGACGAATACAATGCACTTTAGTTTATTCAAATCGGTTAATTACACGATCTTCTGCAGCATTTTTGTGAAATTCATGTAATTAAATTTATTTTATGCGGAATTCGACGCGCTGATTTTAAGTCATGATAGCGCCTTAGTCAAGGCAGATACGAAAAAATCAGGTAGGGTCGTCCCGGCTCATTTTTCAAGACGAATACAATGAACTTTAATTTATTCAAATCGGTTAATTACACAATATTCTTTAGCATTTTTGTGTAATATATGTAATAAAAGTTACTTTATGCGTAATTCGACGCGCCGATTTTAAGTCATTTTATGGCCTTAGTCACTACAGATACGAAAAATTCAGGTAGGGTCGTCCCGGCTCATTTTCCAAGACGAATACAATGCACTTTAGTTTATTCAAATCGGTTAATTACACGATCTTCTTTAGCATTTTTGTGAAATTTATGTAATAAAAGTTACTTTATGCGGAATTCGAAAAAATCAGGTAGGGTCGTCCCGGCTCATTTTTCAAGACGAATACAATGCACTTTAGTTTATTCAAATCGGTTAATTACACGATATTCTTTAGCATTTTTGTGAAATTTATGTAATAAAAGTTACTTTATGCGGAATTCGACGAGCCGATTTTAAGTCATTTTATGGCCTTAGTCACTACAGATACGAAAAATTCAGGTAGGGTCGTCCCGGCTCATTTTTCAAGACGAATACAATCCACTTTAGTTTAATCAAATCGGTTAATTACACGATCTTCTGCAGAATTTTTGTGAAATTCATGTAATTAAATTTATTTTATGCGGAATTCGAAGCGCCGATTTTAAGTCATGATAGCGCCTTAGTCAAGACAGATACGAAAAAATCAGGTAGGGTCGTCCCGGCTCATTTTCAAGTCGAATAAAATGCACATTTATTTATTCAAATCGGTTAAATACACGATATTCTTTAGCATTTTTGTGAAATTTATGTAATAAAAGTTACTTTATGCGGAATTCGACACGCCGATTTTTAGTCATTTTATGGCCTTAGTCGAGACAGATACGAAAAAATCAGGTAGGATCGTCCCGGGTCATTTTTCAAGACGAATACAATACACTTTAGTTTATTCAAATCGGTTAATTACACGATCTTCTTTAGCATTTTTGTGAAATTTATGTAATAAAAGTTACTTTATGCGGAATTCGACACGCCGATTTTAAGTCATTTTATGGCCTTAGTCGAGACAGATACGAAAAAATCAGGTAGGATCGTCCCGGCTCATTTTTCAAGACGAATACAATGCACTTTAGTTTATTCAAATCGGTTAATTACACGATCTTCTTTAGCATTTTTGTGAAATTTATGTAATAAAAGTTACTTTATGCGGAATTCGACGAGCCGATTTTAAGTCATTTTATGGCCTTAGTCGAGACAGATACGAAAATATCAGGTAGGATCGTCCCGGGTCATTTTTCAAGACGAATACAATGCACTTTAGTTTATTCAAATCGGTTAATTACACGATCTTCTTAGCATTTTGTGAAATTTATGTAATAAAAGTTACTTTATGCGGAATTCGACGAGCCGATTTTAAGTTCATTTTATGGCCTTAGTCGAGACAGATACGAAAAAATCAGGTAGGATCGTCCCGGGTCATTTTTCAAAACGAATACAATGCACTTTAGTTTATTCAAATCGGTTAATTACACGATCTTCCGCAGCATTTTTATGAAATTCATGTAATTAAAGTTATTTTATGCGGAATACGACGCGCCTATTTTAAGTCATAACAGCCCCTTAGTCAAGACAAATACGAAAAAATCAGGTAGGGTCGTCCCGGCTCATTTTTCAAGACGAATACAATGCACTTTAGTTTATCCAAATCGGTTAATTACACGATATTCTTTAGCATTTTTGTGAAATTTATGTAATAAAGTTACTTTATGCGGAATTCGACGGGCCGATTTTAAGTCATTTTATGGCCTTAGTCACTACAGATACGAAAAAATTCAGGTAGGGTCGTCCCGGCTCATTTTTCAAGACGAATACATGCACTTTAGTTTAATTCAAATCGGTTAATTACACGATCTTCTGCAGAATTTTTGTGAAATTCATGTAATTAAATTTATTTTATGCGGAATTCGAAGCGCCGATTTTAAGTCATGATAGCGCCTTAGTCAAGACAGATACGAAAAAATCAGGTAGGGTCGTCCCGGCTCATTTTTCAAGTCGAATAAAATGCACATTAATTTATTCAAATCGGTTAAATACACGATATTCTTTAGCATTTTTGTGAAATTTATGTAATAAAAGTTACTTTATGCGGAATTCGACACGCCGATTTTTAGTCATTTTAATGGCCTTAGTCGATACAGATACGAAAAATCAGGTAGGATCGTCCCGGTCATTTTTCAAGACGAATACAATACACTTTAGTTTATTCAAATCGGTTAATTACACGATCTTCTTTAGCAGTTTTGGTGAAATTATGTAATAAAAGTTACTTTATGCGGGAATTCGACACGCCGATTTTAAGTCATTTTATGGCCTTAGTCGAGACAGATACGAAAAAATCAGGTAGGATCGTCCCGGCTCATTTTTCAAGACGAATACTATGCACTTTAGTTTATTCAAATCGGTTAATTACACGATCTTCTTTAGCATTTTTGTGAAATTTATGTAATAAAAGTTACTTTATGCGGAATTCGACGAGCCGATTTTAAGTCATTTTATGGCCTTAGTCGAGACAGATACGAAATATCAGGTAGGATCGTCCCGGGTCATTTTTCAAGACGAATACAATGCACTTTAGTTTATTCAAATCGGTTAATTACACGATCTTCTTTAGCATTTTTGTGAAATTTATGTAATAAAAGTTACTTTATGCGGAATTCGACGAGCCGATTTTAAGTCATTTTATGGCCTTAGTCGAGACAGATACGAAAAAATCAGGTAGGATCGTCCCGGGTCATTTTTCAAAACGAATACAATGCACTTTAGTTTATTCAAATCGGTTAATTACACGATTTCCGCAGCATTTTTATGAAATTCATTTAATTAAAGTTATTTTATGCGGAATACGACGCGCCTATTTTAAGTCATAATAGCGCCTTAGTCACTACAGATACGAAGAAATCAGGTAGGGTCGTCCCGGCTCATTTTTCAAGACGAATACAATGCACTTTAATTTATTCTAATCGGTTTAAGGGGTCAAGCCTGGTTAAATGTTTCAATAAATAAATAATTATTATTAGAATAATTTTTTTTTTTTTAATTCTTCTCACATATAATTTTTTTACTAATATATATGTATTATACATTATATTTATCAATATAAAAATGTTTATAATGCATTTTAATCCTGGTTATTAAACTTATAATGATATTAAAAAATTGATTAATTTTTGCAGTTGCCGTAAGATATTGAAGCATTGAATGCTTCTTTTAATGTCTAATAAGGCCTTAAAATGTTCATGGAATATATGTTTACAGACTTATGTTTTTTCCTTTCTGAAAAAAATTAATAACAATGTATTAAATATAAAAGTTGATAATAACAAGAAAAATAGTGAATGTTATGTACGTATACGTACATAACATTCACCTAAAACTTATCTTTTTGAAAATTGGGCAACATAAGTCCGTAGAAATATATTTTAAAAGTTTCCCCAAAATTTCAAAGTGATTCATCAACCTGGCTCTGAAATATCATGCGGCAAGTAAGCTAAAATAATTAAAAACCATTAATGAGATAAATGCATTTAAAGTTTCACTTATTAGATTTAAAGTTTTACTTATTTTATAATTCTAATACCATATTCTTCAGGTATCGTACAATCTGTATGTGTAATCTTAATAATATGTATATTTAATAGGTTTATAGTGACTTTTTTCTGGTTTATTAATATAATACTCAGTATATTTTTTTAATATACATGTATTATCTAAAATAACAGAAAGTCAACTTCAAGAATCAGTTTCTTTATAAAAAGAGGAATAAAATTTTTAAAACTAAAAGAATACTTAGCTATTATTGAATATTAATACATGATTATTTTATATATAGTTTATGACTATTTTATATAATAATATTTATACTATGATTATTATATTATATTATATGATTATAGTTTTATTATAAGCATTAAATTTAATTAGAAGTATGTAAAGAATGCCGTAAAAACAATACTGTTTGACAGTTGTGTACAATATCTCTTTCTCTCTCTCTCACATGACAAGTCTTCCATAAAATTATTGATTTTCGGATAGCCTTGTCACGTGATAGAGAAAGAGAGAGGCATATATAGTGTTACAGCTGCTAATGGAAGGTGTGCACCAGCCACACGTTTGTAGTTCAGTTTAAGCATTATAATATCAAGTAGAATTATATATTATATATTATATGATATAATATCTAAATAAAATAAGTAAAAAAACTAGTGGTTTATAAAACTGCATAAACAATTATATCAGATAAGTATTTGCATAACCTTAAATTTATATTTTGTTTATGTCAAGAAATTGATTCTTTGTTTCTCCATTTCAGCATAACAATGTGTCAACACTTAGATATACAATATTTGCAGAATACAGATAAAATTATAGTAGTGTTTTGTTATGCTCAGTGTATTTGTGCTTAGTGCGATTATGTGGTTGAAGTTATTTTATGTGTACTTATTTGTGAAAGTGTTTCAAACCTCCAATATAATTTGTATATTTCATGCCATAAAGTACCACTCTCTATATTCTTTTGTTCTTCTTCTGGTCGCAATTCACATGCTCTGCAAAAATATGGCTTTGGAGAAACGTCAATTACTTTTCATTCTCATGCAGGATCTACACCTTGAAGAGAATTGAATCCTCGCTTCCTCCAAGAACCATCACCTATACATTTATAGGCAATTCTGACTTGTTGAATCATATACTTGCTCGACAGTTGCTTTCATAGACTGTTTACCACGTCTTTACAAACATTTTTTATCTCTGTATTAATAATGTCATAATTACGTTGAGAAAACTCGACTCGGCAATCCATATTTCCACAAAAAGTAACTAAACCAGCATGCCCATGACCAAGAGTTCTCATTGTGTACATAACGTTATTTATTTCATGAGCGTTACTTTTTTTTCCAACTTTTCTAATTGAATCAATAACAAATACCTTAAAACAGTTTGTACATGTATTGTTATTTTACTTCCCCAAACCTCTCACATCAACTTCAGAAAATTTAACTGTACCATGACAATTCTGACAAACTAAAAAATTCTTCTAATGTTGGGAAAAGTAGTGATATCAATAATGCTATTTTCTGTGCTACTTTCTTCAATGGTAATCAGTTTTTAACTTTTTACTTGATCTGGATCAATGTTAATGGAAGTGCATCTTAGTTGGTTCTTACTGATGTTGATAATTTTTTTATGAGCAGATGTACCAGGTATTCTGTTACTTGAGTCTGGCATTTTTTTACTGCTCTTTTTTGTATAAACTTATAATTATTTCTTAAAACTATAAAATTTAAGTTAAAAAATATACTTTTAATTTAAAATCCACTGAGTATTTACTAAAATAATGTAAATACTTTATCAAGGCAGACAATATTTACTTCAAATAGAACTGTAAACGTATTTGTGCAGTATATTAGAGTAAAAGGAATCATTTATTTATTAACTATTAAATTTGAATCGTATGGTAAAGTGGATTTCTACTTTACCAAACTCTACGCTTGATAGTTGCTTCGTTTAATATACTTGTATGTAAACGTCGAAAACCTCGCAATTATTATTTAGTTAAATTAAAATAAAATGTCTTTTTTGCAAAAATAATTTTAGAGAAATAATGTCTATTGATGCTTACTTTATTTCAATTATAACTTGCGAACAAATTTTTTGTTTTTTTTCAATTTTGGGATAATGTTTTAGTAAGAAATACTTTAAAAAAGTTAATAAAAAAAAATCGATTTTTTGAGCAGTTAACCAGGCTTGACCCCTAAATACACGATATTCTTTAGCATTTTTGTGAAATTTAGTAATAAAAGTTACTTAATGCGGAATTCGACACGCCGATTTTAAGTCATTTTATGGCTTAGTCGAGACAGATACGAAAAAATCAGGGAGGATCGTCCCGGCTATTTTTCAAACGATACAATGCACTTTATTTATTCAAATCGGTTAATTACACGATCTACTGCAGAATTTTTGTGAAATTCATGTAATTAAATTTATTTTATGCGGAATTCGACGCGCCGATTTTAAGTCATAACAGCCCCTTAGTCAAGACAATACGAAAAAATCAGGTAGGGTCGTCCCGGCTCATTTTTCAAGACGAATACAATGCACTTTAGTTTATTCAAATCGG